>JAYMFT010179916.1:0-12072 GCA_038088735.1 Panulirus argus
TTTTTTATTGCTAGTAGGCAGTGTAATTATTTCCCCCCTGGTAGCTTCAAATTTCCCCCCAGGGGGAAATTTCCCCCTGTTTGGGAAATGCTGCTCTAGAGCATAATGATGAATGGCTACTCACTTGTATATTTTATCTGTTTATACCAGAGTCAGGCCCCAGATTTTAGTCAGAGCAACTAATCTTAGTAATGGGTCAGGTTTCAAGCTTGGATGCTTGTGTGCTGTTTTGGACTATGATCACCTTAATAATTAAGACGGTCCTAATGTTGGTTCCTCTGATCACTGGAAAAAATGAAGTCCAGCTCATTCTCAGAGGACAAATGATAGTAAATGATGGTAAATTGAGCTCCTGTTTAGTATTTTTTGTGGGAGTGGTTTATGGGCCATTTTATCAGGTGAGGAGCTTCTTCCTAATGACATGTTTTTGCAAGACATTTGTCCATGGGGAACCTGGTTTGTTTAGTTCCCAGACTTTTGACCACCCTAACCAAGACCCAATCCTATAAGAGTTTTTCTACCGTCAACAGATGTTCAGGGGAATGAGGTCCAAGTTTTATGGAGGACACTTCAGAACTTCAGAAAGGTCACAATACCTTTTGAAAGAGAATATGAATTTTTTTAACCTATCAGATAGATCTGTCTTGTTGGAAGAGAAACTTTCTAGTCCACATTTGTTTCAAGATTTTGCAATTCATTGTCATTAGATACCTAATGGAAAGTATGAACTTATTTTCCTTGGAACATCATTTGTGTCCAATTTTGACATTGATAGATTTTATTTGTTTGATACAAGATATGATAAAAAGATGTTCGTTTATTCTACTTGGCTCTGTCCGCAAAAAATATGAGATTAAGATTTTGGTTCTCATTTTATAGCCTGTGCTGACTGCTGAAGCCCATGATATACTGATATACTGATATAATGATAGGCTATTATAAGTCTTTGGCATTGACAAACACCTTTTTTTTTTATATCACCTCTGCTTTAAGGCTATTATAAGGAGTCTTTGGCATTGACAAACACCTTTTTTTTTTATATCACCTCTGCTTTAATATGATGGAACACCCTAATGTAGCTCTGGGTATGCCACATTTAGAAGAGGATGCAGACTAGGGGCCAAATTATTACTGAGAGAAATTGTTTTTTGATATATCACATCATATATATCTGTCATGCTTATATAGCTCAGTCTAGAGGTGAAAATATAGCTTCTTAATTATGAAATACAAATTCCCTACAAGAGGCAGAGTCCTGAGAGCATGCATTTATTTACCCATCCCTTCCATCCTTCCTTTGTCTTTTTTTAAAACTATTTCATAAGCCCTTACAGTGAGAGGCCCCAGGCACAAATTCCAGTGGATAATGTGATGTGTGTTGGTGGCTGGAAAGCACCAGCTGCAACTCTCTGCACTAATAACAACTGTATAGTTTTTTGGTATCTGTGAATTGGTGTCTGAGAACATGCATGAATTGACTTCATAGAAATTATGGTTGTCAAAGAGGGTGAAATCCTGGTGGATGTACCCTGTGTAAGGGATAAAATAATGTTTTGATCTCACTGTGAACAAGTACTCTCTTGATGCCCATTAGCTCTTGTTTCCTGGAAGAGAAGTGGTTTTCCTTACCTCAAAACCTATTATATTAAACATAGAATGGAGTAACTGTCCTTCTTTTGCTAGACTTAACAGTCTTCTCTTGTTAAACAGATCCGAGAAAGTGACTTCCTAACCTTTGATGCCATGCGTCATGCTGCACAGTGTGTTGGGAGAGTTATGCGAGGGAAGACAGATTATGGTATTATGCTGTTTGCAGATAAACGCTTTGCTAGGGCAGATAAGCGTAGCAAATTACCTAGATGGATTCAAGAATATTTAGCTGACAGCAAGTGTGACCTTTCTACAGAGGAAGCTGTACAGGTGAGACTTTTTATGCTGTTCTTTTACTCTTGTTCAGGAACCTGTACAGGTAAGACTTTTTATGCTGTTCTTATACTCTTGTTCATTTAGCCTTGTTAAGTTTGTTTATTCATATTTATAGACCAGATTCATTCATACAGGGATAGATGTGATCATAGGTTTCTGTGAATATATATATGCTTGCATATGAATTACTTAATTGTGATTGTCTGTTTGAACAGTATTCGGAGGGAGTTCTGCACTTGTGGAACCTTGAACTTTCTCTACCATCATACTTTTTAAATTCTTATATACTGTCAACAATCAAAATGTCATCTGTTATTTTATTCATTCATCCATTACCCCAGTTCTACAGAGTATTTCATCACGTTCCATCTACCAAGTTTCTTACTTAGTTCCCCTAAGTCTGGTTGCTATACTTTACACTTCACGTAGAATTGTTCCCTATAAATGTTGTGAAACTGGTTTAGGAACTTGAAGGTTGTGACCAAGTCTTCCCCTTGCTCTTATCTTCCATTGTGGATAAAAATATGGCCTCTAGCCTCTGACTGTAACTCAGCTCTCTCAATGTCTGTATATATGTAATTACCAATTAGTACTTTAGGGAGAAAGATTTTTACATTCGTGGAGCCTTGTTTCTAATACATTGTATACCATGACGAAGACTTTTAATCTATGTAAGCTGCCAGCATTGACCATCTCCTTGCTTAGACCATTGCAGTCATTTGTTACTCCTAAACTAAACCAGTAATTCTTTACATCCTCCTTTTCCAGCCACTTTCCCAGCTTCTGATCATGGCCTTTGGTAACTCTGGTATGGCATCTCTTGAAGAATTCTTTATTGTCAACATCATTCAGTTGGTTTAGGAACTTAAAGGCTGTTATCTTGTCACATCTTCTCTTTTATCTCTTCCAAGGTGGACAGCTATGTAGCCATGAACCTTTTATTGTAGCTCAGCTCTCTTACTTCAGGTACCATCTTGGTTGTTCTTTTTTGGATCCTCTTTGTCATATCTGTGTGCTTTTTAGTGTGGATACCAGGCCCGAGAGGCAGAATCCTGCTTTGGTTTAATATATGTTGTGAACAGCTTACTAAACATCTGCTTACTTTTCCTACACTCTCCCCACAAAGATACAAACATATCACTACACTTTATGACCTGTGGTCCCACCCATTAGGCATGGTCAGTTTCCTGATTACTGTGGAATCCCCATAAAGGATAGAAGGAATTCCTGGGGCAAGAAGTGCATATATGTGTATTTTTCATACTTGTTTGCTATTTCCTGTACAGGAAGGTGGTACCAGGAACACACAAAGATTGGCTACACTTGCTCACATCAACTCTCTAGCTGTCATACATAATGCAACTGAACTAGAGCCTTCTTTCCACAGCCAAGCTTCTATATGTACATACTTTCTTTCTGCCCCAAGGGTTCTTTCTATCTTTATAAATCTCTTGCAGCCTTCAGGAAGCTGGACACATCCATTGATTAGGACCATAGATCATAGTAGTGATATGTGTGCATCTGTGTAGAGTGCAGAACAATTGAGAAGTAAGTCCTCAGTGTCTTCACTATGGTAGTTGTATCATGGGCATGAAGGGTCTTGATATTTGTTGAAATTATATATATAGTATTGGTAGGGTGGTTGATGTCCAGAACATAGATGGGAAAGAGTGATTCATATTTGTCTAGACAGTGTGGCCTTTGATGAAAGCTATCTGCACACCACCTTTTATCCTCAAGCATTTCATTTCAACACATCCACCCTCTTCCATACTTTTTTATATCACAGTTGCAGAGCAATCAAGTAGTAGGCGCTATGTGTGCTCATTGTGGTAGTTGTATTGTGGGCATGAAGTGTTTTGGTGTTTGTTGAAATGGTGTTAATGTGGTTGTTGGGATGGGTGATGTCCAGAACCTAGATAGGAAAGTATGACTGGTATTTGTTTAGATAGTGTGGCTTGTGATAGAAGCTATCCTCACATCACATATTATTCTCAAGCATTATGTGCCGCCCCCCCCCCCCAAAAAAAAAGGGGGGGGGGTAACTCTTCACATCCAAATGACACTGTAGGGACTACTGTACCATCAAATATACCCATCTTTGCCCTCACAGACAGCGACCTCATTAATGTTAGCTTTCAGAGTTCCTTCTGCTACCATGGCCATTCCCAGGTATTTGAAGCACTCCACTCCTTCCAGGTTCTGTGAGTTTTAACTCACACTTCAGCCAACCTGTCTCTCTTCTCTTCTCTTCTAAACTTAAATTTATTCTCATTAATTCTTAACTTTCTCTTCTCAAATTCTTAACTTTCTCTTCTCATACATTCTTTGAACCTCAGGCACCAGCTCCTGGAACATATTACTTTGGTCTACCAACAGAGCTCTGTCATCAGTACACAGCAACTGACTCACCTCTCATGTCCCTCCACCCCCAACAGACTGCAGACTTGCTCTTCTCTCCAAGACCCTCACCACTTGATCCATAAACGTTAAACGGGCTATGGTTACATCATACACCCTTGTCACAAACTCACTCACTTTGAACCACTCGCCCTCTTCTTCCTACGCAAATCTTTTGCACACACGCCTTGCTCTCTTGTTCGAAATTCCTCACCTCTTCTAGTAGCTTTCCTCCCTCATATTATATTCATAACACCTCCCACAAAGCATTTCTTATCAACCTTATCATACACTTTCTTACTTTTCTTTACCTCTTTTTCACTTGTTACTATTCCCCATCTGTTCCCTTCACTGTTGCCCTCGTTTGCTGTCCAGTTGTCCTCATACTATTCACAACCTTCTAAAACATTTTCTCATTTTCCTTCACCCGAACATTCATGAGCCCATTGTTTCAGCCTTGCATCTTACTATTGATCTCCAGCTGCATCCTCTTCTGCATGTTCTAGTCACTTACACTCCTTCCCTGCAGATAATTCCCATACACCTTTCTTTTCTTTTTCACTAAGAACTTTACTTCTTCATCCCACCACTTGCTGCCTTTTCTCATATTCCCACATCCCACCTTCTGCATCCCACACACATGTAAGCACCACTTCCCATGATACCCCCCATTCCTCATTTACTCCCATAGTTTTGTTTACTGTCACCTTTTACCATTCTTCACCAAATCTCTTATGGTATCTCTTCACACAAGTCTGTTTTACAAGCTCACTCACTTACACCACCCCCTTCCCACCCATGTGTTTCCTCTTTTACTGAAGCCACTCAACAGTCTTTCACCCTTTCCTTCATGAAGAAATAATCAGACATTCTAGCCGCCCATCTCAGTAAATTTACTTCCAAAAAGCTCTCTTTAGCACACCTATCAAATAGAACATAATCATTAGTGCCCTTTTACCATTAATTCCACTCAGCAATGTATTTTTTATTTTCTATACTTGATTGCCGTTTCCCATGTTAGCAAGTTAGCTCCAGGCAACAGACAAAGAAAGACTCATCCACATATAAATACACATATATATACATACTCACACATATACATATACATATGCATATCAACATATACATATATACATGTTGCAAGAGGTCACAGTGGTGCGTGTGATCTAGTATATGTGTATAACCACGAGGAAAATGAAAACGATAAGTTCCCAACTGCACTTGTGTCAGGGGAGATACAAGAATGAAGTAACAGACATAGAATAGTCAGTTGACATACAAGGAAGAGATGTAGCTGAGACGCCATTGGTAAACAAGCTTAATTACCTGTGGCGTCTTAGCTACGTCTCTTCCTTATACGCCAACTGACTGTTCTGTGTCTTCTATCTCATTCTTGTGTCTCCCCTGACGATGTGATCATTACACAAAAGTGCATGTGGGAACTTATCGTGTTTCATTTTCCTTGTGGTTATATGCATATATATTATTATTATTATTATTTTTTTATCATACTTGATCGCCGTTTCCCGCAACAGCGAGGTAGCTCCAGGAAACAGATGAAGAATGATCCATTCACTCACTTACACACATATATACATCAGTGCACATATATGAACAATACATACATATGCATACCAACATGTACATATATATACATATATACATACACATACAGACCAACATATACATACATATATACATATACACATGTACATATTCATACTTGCTCACCTCCATCCATTCCTTACACCACCCCGCCCCATAGGAAATAGCATCGCCACCCCCTGCATCAGCAAGGTTGCGCCAGGAAACAGACGAAAAGGTCACATTAGCCCATACTCATTCTGTAGCTGTCATGTGTAATGCACCGAAACCACAGCTTGCTATGCACATCCAGGCCCCACAGACCTTTCCATGGTTTACCCCAGACATTTCACATGCCTTGGTTCAGTCCATAGACAGCATGTTGACCCCGGTATACCACATCATTCCATTTCACTCTATTCCGTGCACGCTTTTCACCCTCCTGCATGTTCAGGGCCCTGATCGCTCAAAATTCCTATCACTCCATCCTTATACCTCCAAATTTGGTCTCTTGCTTCTCCTTGTTCCCTCCACCTCTGACATATATATCCCCTTTTGTCAAGCTTTCCTCACTCATTCTCTCCATATGTCCATACCATTTCAACACACCCTCATCTATTCTCTCAACCACTCTCTTTTTATTTCCACACATCTCTTACCCTTTCATAACTTACTTGATTAAACCATCTCATACCACATATTTTCCGTAAACATTTCATTTTCAACACATCCACCCTCCTTTGCACAACTCTATCTATAACCCATGCCTCACATTTGTATAATATTGTTGGAACTGCTAATCCTTTTTACATACCCATTTTTGATTTCTGAGATAACGTTCTCTCTTTCCACACATCCTTCATTGCTCCCAGAACCTTCATCCCCTCCTCCACCCTATGACCCACTCCTGTTTCCATGGTTCCATTCACTGCCAAGTCCACTCCAAGATATATCTAAAACACTTCACTTCCTCCAATTTTTCTCAAATCAAGCTTACATCCCAAATAACTTGTCTCTCAACCCTGCTGAACATAATAACCTTGCTTATATTCACATTTACTCTCAACTTTCTCCTTCACACATTCTTCCAAACTTAGTCACCAACTTCTGCAGTTTCTCACTTGAATCAGCCACCTGTGCTGTATCATCGACGAACAACAACTGACTCGCTTCCCAGGCCCTCTTGTCCCTAACACACTGCATACTCATCCCTCTCTCCAAAACTCTTGCATTAACCTCCCTCACCACCCCATCCATAAACAAATTTAAAAAACACACTCTTACCACAGACCGACATTCACAGGGA
This sequence comes from Panulirus argus, assembly GCA_038088735.1. Lineage (NCBI taxonomy): Eukaryota > Metazoa > Arthropoda > Malacostraca > Decapoda > Palinuridae > Panulirus > Panulirus argus. The sequence continues at coordinate 7,217 of JAYMFT010179916.1, forward strand.
ACCAGTCACTTTCCTCTCTTCCTACTCATACCCTTGATAAAAACTTCTCTCTGCTCCTAGCAGCTTACCTCCTAAACCATATGTTCTTAAGACCTTTCACATAGCATCTCTATCAACCCTATCATATGCCTTCTCCAGATCCATAAATGCCACGTACAGATCGACCTGCTTCTCTAAATATTTCTCACACAAATTCTTCAAAGCAAACACCTGATCCACACATTCTCCTCCACTTCTGAAACCACAATGCTCCTTCCCAATCTGATGCTCTGTACATGCCTTCACCCTCTCAGTCAATACCCTCCCATATAATTTTCCAGGTATATTCAGCTAACTTATGCCTCTGTAGTTTGAACACACCTCTATCCAGTTTTCCTTTATACATTAACACTATACATGCATACCTCCAATCCTCAGGCACTTCACAATGATCCATACATACATTGAATATCCTTACCAACCAATCAACAATGCATTCACCCCCTTTCTAATAAATTCTGTTGCAATATCATCCAATTCCGTTGCCTTGTCGGATTTCATCTTCCACAAGACTTTCACCACCTCTTTTCTTTCCTCCAAACCACTCTCCCAGACTCTCTCACTTTGCATACCACCCCAACCTAAACACCCTACATCTGCCACTCTATCATCAAACTCATTTAACAATCCATCAGAATACTCACTCCATCTCCTCCTCACTCCATCACAACCTGTTATCACTTCCCCTTTCACTCCCTTCATCGATGTCCCCATTGGTTCTGTTGTCTTTCGCACATTATTTACCTCCTTCCAAAACATTTTTTTATTCTCCCTAAAGTTTAATAATACTCTCTCACCCAAACTCTAATCTGCCCTCTTTTTCAAACCCTCACCTTCCTTTTCACCTCCTGCCACTTTCTCGTATACATCTCTCAATCATTTGCACTCCTTACTTGTAAGTACCATTCAGACACCTCTCTTTTCTCTTTCACTATACATCTTTACTTCTTTATCCCACCACTCACTACCCTTTATAATCTGCCCACCTTTTGCATGCCACATTCCATCACTACTTACCTAAATAACTCCCATTCCTCACCCGCTCCCCTCACTTCATTTGCTCTCGCCTTTTGCCATTCTACATTTAGTCCCTGCTTGTATTTCTTCACACAGGTCTCCTTTCTAAGCTCACATACTCTCACCACTTTCTTCTTCTGACATTGTCTCCTCTTTTTCAAAAACCTCTACAAATCTTAACCCTCACTTTCACAAGATTGTGATCAGACATCCCACCTGCTGCCCCTATCAGCACATTTACTTCCAAAAGTATCTCTTTTTCATGCCTAACAGTTAATACGTAACCTAATGATGCCCGTTGACACTCTTTCCTGCTCACATATGTGTACTTGTGTATATCTCTTTTTAAAGCAGGTATTGCCAATCACCAGTCTTTTTTCAGCACACAACTCCACAAGCTCTTCTCCATTTCCATTCATAACAATGAATACCCCACGTGCACCAATTATTCCCTCAACTGCCACATTACTTACCTTTGCATTTAAATCACGCATCACTAATAACTGGTTTCATGCACCAAAACTGCTGACATAATCACTCATCTGCTCCCAAAACACATGCCTCTCATGATCTTTCTTCTCATGACCAGGGTGCATAAGCACCAATAATCGCCCATCTCTCGCCATCCACTCTCAGTTTTACCCACATCAGTCAAGAAATTCATTTTCTTACACTCTGTCACACTCCCACAGCTCCTGCTTCAGGAGTAGTGGTACTCCTTTCTTAGCTCTTGTCCTCACACCATCCCCTGACTTTACTCCCAAGACATTTCCAAACCATTCTTCTCCTTTACCCTTGAACTTCGTTTTCACTCATAGCCAGAACATCCAGGTTTCCTTCCTCAAACATCCTACCTATGTCTCTTCTCTTCTTAACTTGATTACATCCACACATCCTCTTTTTAAACCAAGTATTTCTGATCACCAGTCCTTTTTCAACACACATCTTAACCAGCTGTTCACAATTTTATTCACTTTGAGTAGCCCAGTGCTACAATGATAGCAAAGACCAAAGTGTGCAGTAGTGTCAACAGTGTGGATCACACTGAAACTGATGGCCCCATGTGAAGTATGCTTACCATGGCAGCTGCACTTCAAATTTCATCTTTACCCCAGTGAGGTGTTCAGTATATTTGAAGTTAATTATGGCTTTTAATTCTGTTGGCAGTCTTTCTGAACAAAGGTTGCATCCTCACTACTTTATTTAAGAAGGGCAGATCTCATAAGAACCTCCCATTAGAAATATGACAAAAGAAGAATAGAATTCCTCCTCCTCCTCCTGTTCCTCCTCCTCCTCCTCCTCCTCCTCCTCCACCTGTTCCTCCTCCTCCACCTGTTCCTCCTCCTCCTCCTCCTTCTCCTTCTCCCTCTTTCTTGAAGGACAGCTGATGCTGGGCTTTGGGTTGTGAATTTGATGTCCATCACCAGTTAAGGATGTTTTTGGATCATCCCTTAACCTGCAGATGACTGGCAGCTAGGGCCTGCTTGAGCCTTTGTACAGGCTGATGCCTACCCTTCATAGGCATGCTTACAGTATCTGGTTTTCCTTATCTTAAGGAAAAGGAGGTTCTTTCAAGTCTTCCACTAACATTGAAAACTATTTTTTGGACCTAGCACAGCAAAGGATTGTTGCATTTATCATGGAGATCCCACCTCACAGCAACATGGTTTTTCTTATGCTCATCATTTCTCTTTTCTTCCTTCAGAGGAAATTTCAGGGCTTCCCTCTGTGGGTCAAGAACTGTCAGGTCTTTGTAAGTCACAGGATCCCTCTCCTTCCTTTTGGTGTGAGAACTCTGACTCTATACTTCATGTAACATGGTATCAGCAGAATTTGTTTTAGGGACCATTTTGTTATGAAGATGTGTTGAACCTCCATTTGCTCTAGATTTTAATGGTAACTTTAGGCTCATTTTTCAGAGACTGTTTGCTTCCTAAAGGTTCTTATAGTCAGACATCAGTTGTGATTGTTTTTGATTTTCTCACTACTGTACTACAACCTCATTCCTTGCAAGGAAAACTTGTTTGATGCCAAGCAAGCCCACAAAGAAATCAGATTGCTAATCTTGTTATTCTCTGAAGATATTTTGAAAGTACTCAGTGTCATCTGTACTGTCTTAAGGAAGAGACAATGGCCTTTCTTTAGCCTACCAGACCACCTTTTTCCCTTGGAGACTTTTCTGGCTAATTTTGTGTTCCAGAGCCTTGAGAACTTGAAATCTCTCATCATATTTAAAGAAAAATGAAAAGGAGATTTATCATTAATATTTTTAAGCATTGCTCATGACAGAAAATGTTCAATCTGTCCTGGAAATTTTCCAGAGTAATCCTCTAGATGTAAGATGGTTGGAGTACCCATTTTTAAATTGAAACCCTTTCTCCCAGGCTTTGCCAAGTCAGTTGGGTATGGAGATGTTTACCTTTTTGTTATTTAATTGATCCCCCTTCCTTTGTATAGTTCTGGAAAGGAATCTCTCTAATGATTCTTTGCACTTCCTCATTCTACCCTCATATTTTTTTCTTCTGTTTTTGTTATCCCATGCATTTCTTGTACTGTTTTTACACTGTCTCATACTTTACCTTTTCATGAGTTAACATTCCACTCCATAATAGTGGAAGCTGTTACAAAAAAGTTTAAGTTTGATAATTCAATTTGTCATGTACTCTAATAATTGCTATTTTCTGACTGTACAGGTAACAAGACCATGGCTAAGGCAGATGGCTCAGCCATTTACAAGGGATGATCAGCTAGGGGTATCGCTTCTCACTCTTGAACAACTGAACTCAGCAGAAAACATTGAGAAAATCCAAAAGAGGGCTCAGCAGTCTCTCTGATTGTTCCTCCTCCTCCTCCTCCCCCCCCCCTTTTTTTTTTCAGGGGAAGAGAAATTTACCCTCAGAATTTTCATCACTGACAAATGTTCTATTTTTTCAAAAGTGTAATGATGATTTAAAAATTCATGATACTACAGTCATGCAGTTATCAGAAATACCGGTACTTCTTTGAAAACCATTTATATATAAGTAATGTAAAGGAGGGTGTCAGGGCATTAACGCTAGCTTTCCTTGTTGCCCCCATGACTGTAAATACTAAGTTAAACCCTCATGTATCCTCTTCCAAAATATATATTTTGTAAAATTTTCTGTGTTTTTCTTTGTCGTATCTTAAACCTTGTTGATAACTACTTTAGGATGATCAAGGCTTATAGCTTTATTATTTACTGACATTATCCTTAACTTATTTTTAGAATGCTAAACTGAACAAAAGTATACCAAACTAAATGAATCAGTTCATGCTTTTTCACTTTACTGACCAAGCTAATCTCTCTCTTGGAATAAATGTCTTTCACACCACCCTCACACACAACTTCCTTTAACTCCTATGGCCCCCTAATTCGAAATACCTCAAATTCAAAGCATTTCAGTGACTGTTTTATCCACCTCTTCATATGTGTGCCTCATTCCTTTGTGCAGTCACTCATCCTTCACTAAAACTTCTTCACTGACATGCCATTTACATATCCTAGGTAGCAACATTAAATTAACCTTTACACTGCTTGTAGGGTGTATGTGCCTGTAATTCACTTTTTTGTTCACTACGGCTGGGGCATTTATGCCTTAGTAATTTTTTTTCTGTTTACTGTAGCTGGGGCATATATGACAAAGTAAACTTTTGTTCCTTGAAGCTGGGGGTATATATATATATATATATATATATATATATTGGGAGCGGGGGGCTGGAAATCCTCCCCTCCAGTTTCTGCTTTTCCAAAAAAGGAACAGAGAAGGGGCCAAGTGAGG
>JAYMFT010179927.1:0-12071 GCA_038088735.1 Panulirus argus
CTTTCCCAATAACTATGACCTGGCTCATTTCAAGAGACATGTTTTTCACTTTCTCAAAAATTTGTAAGTACTTTCCCCTGTCTGTTTTTCGCCCTTTCTCAATTCCCTCTATATTTCTATTAGGACCCGGCCTGGATGTGGACTTTTGTCCGTGACTGGAGCCTTCACCATAAAAAAAAAAAATTATCTTCATCACTTCCTGAATAATGGTGTTGCTAACACCGAAATTTTCTCCTTTCATTACTTCCTGAACAATGGTTTTCCTAACACCAATATTGTCTCTCCTCATCATTTCCTGAACCATTATGTTCCCAACACCAACATTTTCCTCCTTCATCACTTCCTGAACACAGGTGTTGCCAACATCGACATCATCTCCCTTCATCACTTCCTTTGCGCTAATGTTGCTAACAATGATATTTTCCTCCGGTATCACTTTCCAAAAAATTGGGGTTGCTATCATCGGCATTCTCTCCCTTTCAACACGTCATGAACACTGGTTTTGCAAACACCAACATATTCTTCCTTCATCACTTCCTGAGCACTGGCGTTGCTATCACCGACATTCTCTTTATCAGTTACTGAACACTGATGTTCCTGAAACCGACAATGTCTTCCTTCATCACTTTCTGAACACTGATATTGCTAACACCGATTTATTGTTACTTCATCACTTCCTGAACACTGGTGTTACCAACACCGACATTTTTCTCCGTTCTTCATTTCCTGAATACTGGTGTTGCTAACACAGACATTTTCCCCTTCATCACTTCCTAAACGTTCAACTGGTGTTTCTAACACCGACATTATCTAACTTTATCATTATTTGTCCACTGGTGTTGTTAACACCGACATTCACTGCCTTCAACACTTACTGAGCACTAGTGTTGCTAACACCGATATTGTCTCTCTTCATCATTTCCTAAACACTGATATTCCTAACACCGACATTCTCTCCCTTCATCACTTCCTGAAGAGTTTTAGCTAATAAAAAAATCTCTCCCTCCATGACTTAGTGAACACTGGTGTTGCTAATACCGGCAATCTCTCTATTCATAACTTTCTGAACACTGGTGTTGCTAACCCCTATATTATCTCCCATCATCACTTTTTCAACACTGATGTTGCGAACGCCGACATTCTCTCCTTTCATCAGGTCCTGAACACTGGAGTTGCTACCATCGACGTTATCTCCCTTTATCACTTCGTGAACACTGGTGTTGCCAACATCAATATTCTCTCCCTCTATCACTTCCTGAACACTTGTGTTACTAACACCGTCATTGTTTCCTTTCATCATTTTCTGAACAATGATTCCGCTAACATCGACATTCATTACATTCATCACTTACTAAGCAGTCTTTTTGCGAACACCAAAATTCTCACCCTTCATTACTTCCTAAACACTTTTTTTTTTTTTTTGCAACACCGATATTTCTCCCTTCGTCATTTCCTGAACAGTGAATTTGCTAACATCAATTATTTTATCCCTTCATCGCGTCCTGGACCTTTGTGTTTTTAACACCGACATTTTCTCAATACATCACTTCTTGAACACTGGAGTTTCTACTACCGTCATTCTCTCCATACATCACTTGCTGAGCACTGGTGTAGTTAACACCGACACTCTCTACCTTCATCACTTCCAAAACATTGGTGTTTCTTACACTGACAGTCTCTCCCTTCATCACATCCTGAACACAGATGTTGCTAAAACCGTCATACTCTCCCTTCATCACTTCTTGAGCACTGATATAGGTAACGCTAATAATTCTCTCCCTTCATTACTTCCTAAAGACTATTTTAGTCAACACCAACATTTCCCCTCACCATCACCTCCTCATAACTGATGATGCTAACACAAAAATATTCTACCTTCATCACTTCTTGAACACTGGTGTTGCTAGCATCAACATTCTCTACCTTCATCATTTCCTAAACGCTATTTTTTTCTGACACCAACATTCTCTACTTCCACCAATTCGTGAACACTGGTTATAGTAACACCGACATTCTCACACTTCATCATTTCCTCAACTCTGTTGTTGATAACACCAACATTCTCTCCTTTCATCAATTCGTGAACAATGGTTTTGATAACACCGGCATTCTCTGTCTTCATCATTTCCTTAACAACAGTGTTACTAACTCCGTCATTTTTCTCTTCAACACTTCCTGAAAATTAAATTGATAATACCAACATTCTTTCCCTACATCAGTTTCTAAAGAATAGTGTTGCTAACACGGACATTTTCTCCATTCATAGCTTCCTAAACAATGGTGTTGCTAGCGCCGTCATTCTCTCCCTATATGAATTTCTGAGCACTGGTGTTATTAACACCAATATTCACTCCCTTCATCACTTCCTAAACACTTATCGTTTTAACACCGACAGTCTCTCCCTTCACAACTTCCTGAACACATATGTTGCTAAAGCCGAAATACTCTAACTTCATCACTTCATGAACACTGATATACCTAACCCTGGTATTCACTACTTTCATTACTTTCTGAGAACTGTTTTTCCTAATACAAATGATCTCTCCCCTCATCATTTCCTGAATACTGGTGTTGCTAAATCCGACATTCTCTTCTTTCACTGGTTTTGCTAATACCGATATTGTCTCACTAAATCATTTCCTGAACCTTTATGTTTCTAATACCAGCAATCTCTCCCTTCATCACTTCCTGAGCATTGGTGTTGCAAACACCCACATTAACTCCCTTCATCACATCCTGAACACTAATGTTGCTAACACCGATATTCTCTCCCATAATCACTTCCTGAATACTGGACTTGCTACCATCGACATTCACTCCCTTCACTTCATGAACAGTGGTGCTGCTATAACCGACTTTCACTTACATCATCTTTTCCTAAGCACTGGTGTTACGAACATCGACAGGCTCTATCTTCATTACTTCCTGAACACTGTTTTTGCTGACACTAACATTCTCTCCTTTCATCAGTTCGTGAACACTGGTTTTGCTAACACCGTCATTCTCTCTCATCATCATATCCAGAACAATATTGTTACTAATACCGTCATTCTCTCCCTTAACCACTTCCTGAACACTATTATGCTAATGCCAGCATTCTCTCCCTTCATCACTTTGTGAACACTGGTGTTGCTAACACCGACATTCCCTCCTTTCATCACTTCCTGAAGATGATTTTTGCTAACACCGACATTCTCTCCCTTCATTACTTCCTGCATACTGATGTAGCTATCACCGACATTCTCTCCCTTCATCATTTCCTGAACGCTGATGTTGCTAACACCGACATTCCTTTCCTTCATCCCTTCCTAAACACTGGTGTTCCTTACACCTACCTTCACTCCCGCCGTTACTTTCTGAAAACTGGTGTTGATAACACCGATATTCGCTCCTTTCATTACTTCCTGCACACTGATGTTCCTATCACAGTCATTCTCTCTTTCAGCACCTCCTGAACCCCTAAGTTCTAACACCGACATTCTCGCACTTAATCGCTTACTGAACACTTTTGTTACTGAAACCGACATTGTTCCTTACATGGACATTCTATCCTTCATCACTTCATGAACACTGGTCTTGCTAACACCATCATTCTCTTTATCAACATTTCCTGAAAACTGGACTTGCTACCGTCGACATTCAATCGCTTCATCACTTCATGAACACTGGTGTTGGTATCAACGACAATGTTTCCCTTCATCACTTCCTGAACACTGGTGTTGCTAACACCAAAATATTCTACCATCATCTCTTCCTGAACATTGGTGTTGATAAAAGCCGATTTTCACTTCCTTTATAACTTCCAATACACTGGTATTGCTACCATTGACATTCTCTACCGTCATCATTTCCTGAACTGTTTTTCCTAACACCATCATTTTCTCCTTTCATCAATTCGAAAACTGACTTTACTAAGACTAGCGTTCTCTTCCTTAATCACTGTCTGAACACTTATGTTGCTTAAATCATCATTGTCTCCCTTCATCATTTCCTAAACACTTTGTTTCTAACACGGACATTCTATCCTTCATCACTTCCCGAACACTGGTTCTAATAACATCATTCTCTCCTTCATCACTTCCTAAACACTGATGTTACTAGCAGAGTCATTCTCTTCCATCATCAATTCCTGAGCATTGTTGTTGCTAATACCAACATTCTCTTCCTTCATCACTTCCTGACCAGTGGAATTGCTAACACCGACATTCTCACCCTTCATCAATTCCTAAATACTGATGCTGCTAACACCGACATTTTCTCCCTTTATCACTTCCTTCACACTGTTGTTGCTATCACCGATATTTTCACCCTTCATCACTTAATGTACACTGGTGTTCCTTACACTGACATTGTCTTCTTTCATCACTTCCTAAACACTGATGTTGTTAACACCGTCATTTTCTCCCTTCATCACTTCCTGAACACTGGAGTTAGTAATACAGAGGTAATCTTCCTTCACTACTTCCTAGACACTGATGTTGCTATCACCGACATTTTCTCCTTCATCACTTCCTGCACACTTGCCTTGGTAAAACTGATATTCTCTAACTTCGTCGCTTTTTGGACAATGGTGTTACCAACACCGACATTCACTTGTTCCATCACTTCCTGAACACTGGTATTGCTAAAAAAGACATTGTCTCCCTTCATCATTTCCTGAACATTGGTGTTGCTATCATCAAAATTCTCTCCCTTCATCACTTCCTGAACACTTTTATTACTAACACCGTCAGTGTCTCCTTTTATCATTTTCTGAACAATGATGTTGCTAACATCGACATTCTCTCCCTTCATCACTTCCTGAACACTATTTTGCTAACATAAACATTCTCTTTCTTTATTACTTACTAAACCCCTTTCTTTACAAAACCGATATTGTCTCCCCTCATTATTTCCTGAACAGTGACTTTGCTAACACCGATATTGTATCCCTTCATTGCTTCCTAAACCTTTGTGTTCCTTAGACCGACATTTTATCCCTTCATCAGCTCTCGAACACTGTAGTTGCTGGCACCGTCATTCTCTCCATACATTACTTCTTGAGCACTGGTGTTGCTAACACCGACATTCTCTCACTTCATCACTTCCTGAACACTGCTTTTTGCTAACATCAACATTCTCTCCTTTCATCAATTCGTGACTACTGGTTTTGCTAACACCGTCATTCTCTTCATCATTTCCCGAACACTGGTGTTACTAACACCATCATTCTCTAGATTCACCACTTCCTGTACGCTATTTTACGAACATCATCATTCTCTCTTCATCACTTTGTGAACACTGGCGTTGCTAATACCGACATTCTCTCTCTTCATCACATCCTGAACATTGTTGTTGCTAACTCCGACATATTTTCCCTTCACTACTTCCTGCACACTAATGTTGCTATCACCGATTTTTTGTCCATTCATCACTTCCTGAATACTGGTGTTGCTAACACCGACATTCTCTACCTTCATCCCTTCCTAAACACTGGTTTGGTAACACCTACATTCTATCCCTTCGTAACTTACTGAATAATGGTGTTGATAACACCGATGTTCTCTCTTTTCATTACTTCCGTCACACTGATGTTCCTATCTCCGGTATTCTCTCTTTCAGCACTTCCTAAACCCTTGTGTTCTGACACCGACATTCTCTCCCTTCATCACTATCGGAGCACTTGTGTTACTAAAACTGACATTATCTTTCTTCATCATTTCCTATACACTCTTGTTTTTAACACGGACATTATATCCTTCATCACTTCATGAACGCTGGTGTTCCTAACACCGACAATTTCTTCCTTCATCACTATATGAACAATGATGTTAATAAAACCGCTATTTTCTCCCTTCAGCACTTCCTGAACACTGTAGCTCTAAATACAGAAATTATGGCCCTTCACTACTTCTTACACACTGATTTTGCTATCACAGACATTATTTACTTCATCATTTCTTGAACACTGGTGTTCCTAACAACCTTATTCTCTCCTTTCATCATTCCTGAACACTTTTGCTACCAGCACCGTAACTGTCTCCTTTCATTTTCTGTACAATGAGTTTGCAAACATCGACATTCTCTACCTTCATCACTTCCTAAACACTGTTTTTGCTAACACAAACATTTTCTCCCTTCATTTCTTTCTAAGCCCTTTTGTTTGGAACACCAATACTTTCTCCCATCATCATTTCCTCTACAGTGACTCTGCTAACTCGGCTTATTGTATCCCTTCATAGCGATCGAATCTTTTGTGTTTCTAACATCGACATTCTCTCAGTTCATCACTTATTGAACATTGGAGTTGCTATCACCAGCATTCTCTCCATACATCACTTCCTGAGCACTGTCGATGCTAACACCGACATTCTCTACCTTCATCACCTCCTAAATGCAGATGTTTCTTACACCGACATTCTCTCCCTTCATCACATCCTGAACACAGATGTTGCTAAAACCGACATATTCTCCCTTCATTAATTGCTAACACCAACATTCTCTCCCATCATCACTTCCTCATCACTGATGTTGCTAACACCAAAATATTCTACCTTCATCACTTCCTGAACATTAGTGTTGGTAACACCGACATTTACTTCCTTCATCACTTCCTAAACACTGGTGTTGCTAGCACAGACATTTTCTACCTTCATCACTTTCTGAAAACTATTTTTGTTGACACCAACGTTCTCTCCTTCCATGAATTCGTGAACACTGGTTATGATAACACTGACATTCTCTCACTTCATCACTTCCTGAACAATGTTTTTGATAACACCAACATTCTCTCCTTTAATCAGTTCGTGAACAATGGTTTTGATAACAACGTCATTCTCTCCCTTCATTATTTCCTTAACAATGGTGTTACTAACACCGTCATTCTCTCCCTTCACCACTTCCTGAAAACTAATTTGATAGCACCAACATTCTTTCCCTTCATCACCTTGCGAACAATAATGTTGCTAACACCGAGATTTTCTCTCTTCATAAGTTCCCAAACAATGGTATTGTAAGCACCGTCATTCCCTCCCTACATCACTTCCTTAACACTGGTGTTGCCAACACCAATATTCTTTCCCTTCATCACTTCCTAAACACTGATGTTTTAAACACCAACATTCTCTCCCTTCACAACCTCCAGAACACAGATGTTGCTAAAGCCGACGTACTCAAATTTTATCACTTCATGAACCCTGCTATTCCTAACCATGACATTCACTACTTTCATCAGTTCCTGAAGACTGTTTTTCCTAATACAAATGCTATCTCCCTTCATCAATTTCTGAATGCTGGTGTTGCTAAATCCGACATTCCCTTCTTTCAATACTTCCTGAACACTGGTTTTGCTAATACCGATATTGTCTCACTAAATCATTTCCTGAACCATTATGTTTCTAATACCAGCATTCTCTCCTTTCATCACTTCCTGAACAATGGTGTTTCTAAAACTTACATTAACTCCCTTCATCACATCCTCAACATTTATGTTGCTAGCACCGCTATATCTTCCAATCATCACTTCCCGAACACTAGACTTGCTACCATCGACATTCACTCCCTTCATCACTTCATGAACACTGGTGTTACTATCACCGACTTTCACTTCCATCATCACTTCCTAAACATTGGTGTTGTTAACATCGACATTCTCTATCTTCATCACTTCCTCAACACTGTTTTTGCTAACACCAACATTCTCTCCTTTCATCAATTCGTGAACACTGGTTTTGCTAACACGGTCATTCTCTCCCATCATCATTTCCCGAACACTAATGTTAATAACACCACTTCCTGAAAACTGTTATAGTAACACCAATATTCTCTCCCTTCATCACTTTCTAAACTCTGGTGTTGCTAAAACCGACATTCCTCCCTTCATCACTTCCTGAACATTATTGTTGCTAACACCGACATTCTCTCCTTTCACTAAGTCCTGCACACTGATGTCGCCGTCACCGACATTCTCTCACATCATCACTTCCTGAACACTGGTGTTCCTAACACCTACATTCTATTTCTACATCACTTCCTAAACAATGGTGTACCTAACACCTATATTCTCCCCCTTCGTCACTTTCGGAAAACTGGCGCTGATACCAACGATATTCTTTCCTTTCATTACTTCCTGCACACTGATATTCCTATCACAGTCTTTTTCTCTTTCAGCACTTCCTGAACCATTGTGTTCTAACACCGACATTCTTTCCCTTCATTACTTTCTGAACACTTTTGTTACTAAAAGCGACATTGTCTCCCTTAATCATTTTCTAAACACTCTTGTTCCTAACAGAGACATTCTATCCTTCAACACTTCCTGAACATTAATGTTACTATCACCATCATTTTCTCCTTCATCACTTCCTGAACACTGGTGTTGCTAAGACACTCATTCTCTCTATCACCACTTCCTGAACTCTGGACTTACTACCATCAGCATTCACTACTTCATCACTTCATGAACACAGATGTTGGCATCACCGACAATGTTTTCCTTCATCAGTTCCTGAACACTGGTGTTGCTAACACCAAAATATTCTACCATCACTTCCTGAACACTGGTGTTACTAAAACCGATATTCACTTCCTTCATCACTTCCTAAACACTGGTATTGCTGCCATCGATATTCTCTATAGTCATAACTTCCTGAACATTGATTTTCTTAACACCAACATTCTCTCCTTTCATCAATTCGTGAACGCTGATCTTAAACCAACATTCTCTCCCATCATCACTATATGAACATTTTTGTTACTTAAACCAACATTGTGTCCCTTCATCATTTCCTAAACACTCTTGTTTCTCACACGGACATTCTATACTTCATCACTTCCCGAACACATGTGTTACTAAAACCATAATACTCTCCTTCTTCACTTTCTGAACGCTGATGTTGCTAACATTGACACTCTCTCCCTCCATCACTTCCTGAATATCGGTGTTATGAAACCGTCATTCTCTCCAATCACCAATTCCTGAGCACTGGTGTTGCTAACACCAACATTCTCTTCCTTCATCATTTCCTGACCAGTAGAATTGCTAACATCGACATTCTCGGCCTTCATCAATAATTGAATATTGATGATGGTAACACACACATTCTCTCTATCACATCTTGAACACTGATGTTGCTATCACCGATATTCTCACCCTTCATCACTTCATGAGCACTGGTGTTCCTAACACCGACTTTGTCTTCCTTCAGCACTTCCTAAACACTGATGTTGCTAACACCGCAATATTCTCCCTTCATCACTTCCTGAACACTGGATTTGGTAACACAGAGATTATCTCCCTTCACTACTTCCTACACACTGATGTTGCTATCACCGACATTCTCTCCTTCATCACTTTCTGAACACTTGCCTTGGTAACATCTAAATTCTCTAACTTCATCACTTTCTGAACACTGTTGCTATCAAAACCGACATTCACTTGCTTCATCACTTCCTGAACACTGGTATTACTGACAAAGACATTGTCTCCCTTCATCACTCCCTGAAAACTGGTGTTGCTAACATCGAAATTTTCTCCCTTCGTCACTTCCTGAACACCTGTGTTACTAACACTGTCATTGTCAACTTTTATCATTGTCTGAACAATGATGTTGGTAACATCGACATTTTCACCCTTCATCACTTCCTGACAACTGTTTTTCCTAACACCAACATTCTCTTTCTTCTTTACTTCCTTAACCCTTTTGTTTGCAAAACCGTTATTGTCTCCCTTTATCATTTCCTGAACAGTGACTTTGCTAACACCGATATTGTATCAATTCATCGCTTCCTAAACCTTTGTGTTCTAACACCGACATTCTCTCCATTCATCGCTTCACGAACACTGCAGTTACTGGCACCGTCATTCTCTATATACATTACTTCATGAGCACTGGTGTTGCTAACACTGATATTCTTCATTTCATCTCTTCCCCGAACAATGTTTTTTGCTAACACCAACATTCTCTTCTTTCATCAATTCGTCAACGCTGGTTTTGCTAACACCGTCATTCTCTCCCTCCATCATATTCCGAACACTGGTCTTACTATCATTCTCTCCTTTCATCACTTCCTCTACACTGTTTTGCTAACACCAACATTCTCTCCATTTGTCACTTTTTGAACATTGGTGTTGCTAAGACCGACATTATCTCCCTTCATCACTTTCTGAACATTGTTGTTGCTAACACAGACATTTCTTCCCTTCACTGCTTCCTGCACACTGATGTTGCTATCACCGATATTTTCTCCATCATTTCCTGAACACTGGTGTTGCTAACACCTACATCCTATCCCTTTGTCACTTTCTGAAAACTGGTTTTGATAACACCGACATTCTCTCCCTTCATCACTATCTGAACAATTGTGTAACTTAGACCGACATTGTCTCCCTTCAATATTTCTTAAACATTCTTGTTTCTATCACGGACATTCTATGCTTTATCACTTCCTGACCACTGGTGTTACTAACACAGTCATTCTCTCCCTTCATCAGTTCCTGAGCACTGGTGCTGCTAATAAACATTCTGTTCCTTCATCACTTCGTGATCACTGGAATTGCTAATACCGAAAATTTCCCACTTCATCAATTCCTGAACACTGATGTTGATAACATCGAACTTATCTCCCTGTATCACTTCCTGCGCAATGATGTTCATATCACTGATATTCTCAACCTTCATCACTTCATGAACACTGGTGCTATTAACACCATCATTCTCTCCTTCATCACTTTCTGAACGCTAATGTTGCTAACATCGATAATTTCTCCCTTCATCACTTCCTAAACACTGGTGTTACTTTTTTTTTTTTCTTTTATGTTGAAGGCTCCAGTCACGGACAAAAGTCCACATCAAGGTCGGGCCCTAATTGAAATATGGAGAGAATTAAGAAAGGGAGAAAACAGCATAAACAGATAAAGTAGTACGGCAATGAAAGGCGGAAGTATGACAGTCAAAACTAATGGTAATGCTCACGATGATTGCTCTTTCACTATCACACACACACACACACACACACACACACACACACACAGGGACTCATCAACTAATTAAGAGGAAAGCAGTCGAGATAAGAGAGCAGGTAAAGACATTGGCAAATACCTAACAGCCCTTATTCTAGATTAGAGGGATTTGACAGTGCTTTGCTACAATGGGCATAAGAGTAGCTAATGCTGCAGGAACAAGAATAGGAAAGATGCATTTATATATCATTTGTCGAACCATCACGATTCTGTCCGAATTTCTACTTTTGCGGTATGTTTCTTTGGGCACTAAAAATCTATGATCCTAGATTCTTAAGTGAAGAAATTGATCATATTTATGATATTGCTAGAAACTTAGTTATCCTAGTAACTTAATGACAAATACATACAAAAAGTAAGGAAATCCTACTATTGTAATAAGATGAAGGAAATATTCAACAATGCAAATATTTTGAGTCTACCTTAAGAAAATTTCGCCTCTTATTAGCGTTTTGAAAGACTTAACATTAATGCCAACCATAAATATAAAAAAACATAAATACGGAATTCCTTACTAAAGAGCGGGCCATCATTTAATGAGATAAGGTTGCTGCTCTGTGCCAAGTAAAGTATGTAATAAGATGTAAGTTGTCCGAACGGATAAATCTTTAAAGGAGAGGATACAGCAGCATAAATACTCTGTAAGGATAGCTTCAAAATCAAACAAATTATTTATCCGTACAGAAGATTATTCATATCCAATGAATTGAGGGGAATCAGAAATTGTTTACCCTCGTATGTCTTTTATAGAAAAGCTTATTGTTGAATTCTCTCTTATCAGATATAAAAGCACCATATGCACTTAACCGTTCTGATCAAACTTTCCATGTTTCTGCGAAAAACGGCTCCTTGTTTCATCGCCTTTGATGAAGGCTGCTTTGTATTATCATTTTGTACATGTAAACTCTGTATCCTTGAAAATAGCTTGAAATCCAATAAAAAGCTTAGAGTTTCTGTATTTATTTTTCCAGCGAGTTATTCATAACAGTGATTCACGAGTTTATGTGACTTACTGCAATATATATATATATATATATATATATATATATTTTTTTTTTTCATATTCGCCTTT
>JAYMFT010179938.1:0-12071 GCA_038088735.1 Panulirus argus
CTCTCTCTCTCTCTCTCTCTCTCTCTCTCTCTCTCTCTCTCTCTACATATATATATATATATATATATATATATATGCGTGTGTATATTGGGGCAATAAAACTTTTACTCCTGCTGTTATTTGGCCAATAAAATTCGCTGTTTAGCTATGCATACCAACATGTTCCATGAGCAAGCCTGGATGGTGATATAGCCGAAAGTAATGTGCCACACATGTCGGAAATATGGCTAAAAGTTTAACTCCTCAATCCTTAGTTCTGTGGCACGATGACTGGAAGGACGAAGAGGAACTGGGAATACGGTCTTCACCAGGCTTATCACGTATCCCAGGGCGTCAAGCACAAAGGATATCTAGCTCATGCTTCACACGGTTTGTCAGTTATCTTAGATACGTTGCCCATTATACAGGCTCAAGAATTCTGGAATTAAGATAAGTGGCATACCACCCTTAACATATGATATACAGCAGACAACCCATCCTGTTCCACTTGGAATTTGCCTGTCAGTATCTTTCTCCGACGGACAATGGTACTGTATTCACCATCCTTTCTGCTTCATCAGTGATGGTATTACCACCACCATCACCATACGCGCATATCACAGGAGATGAAACTGTTAATACTACATCAAGTACAGTTAGTTATCTCCTCGCATAACTGCTTTGGTCCCTATGGGAAGAAACTTGCTAAAGACCCCCCCCCAAAAAAAAAAAGGCAAATATACGATAGAATGTTAAAGTTAAATTTGTTAAGGAATCTAAAAGAAAAATATAAGTATTTCATTGCAGAACGAGCACACTGGTTGTCAGACTGAGGATCATGTGTTTGAAAGTTACAAAGCAAAATCCCTGAGGCAGTATACACCAGCGCATAACAAAACAAGTCTTTCCACAAACTTTTTGGCCCTAAAGTTAGTTTTGTTCCTTCAGCTGTTAAAGGTTAGACATGTTTGACGTATGAAGTAAAGATGGTTAGAAGCAGTCAGAGCATGACCAGCCTGGTTTAAAGAAACCTGACCTCTGAGCTACGTCTCTACCTAAGTCATGTTGATGTTAAATGTTTTCCGCTACGCCCAAATGATAACAGAATGCAATACTTTAAGTATCAATATGACTATGACAATAACAATTCTAATGGCCATATGAATATCATCTCTTACATTAGACAATGCTGTTTTATCATGAAGGGATTCTTATCAATAATTGTTCCAAATCGTAAATACAATATTAAAGCCTATAAAGATTCTTATCAATGGTTATCATAAGACATAAATATGATAATGAAGCCTTTAAAGATTCTTATCATATTGCTATTCTAAGCCGGAAACAACAGCAAAGCCTTTAAACGTTGACGTACAGAATCAACTTTCAAGGCATCATAAAGCTGATATGCTTTTCCTCTCACTTGCAGACCTTAATAGGCAATAATCATGTTCAGTCTTAATACTCGCCGAAGCGTCAAATGAAGACGACTGTGATGCTCTGTCTATGTTCAGTCGTTATCATATCAGCTAATTCTTTGTGTTTTGACGGTGTCTTCGAATCCTTTGCAATCTTTTCCCAAGTTGGTAAATTATCTGCGCTTTGACTGTGGTATTATAATCACTTGTATGTGTGTTATTGCGCTACTGTGGACATCTTTTCGAGGTAGTGGTTGGGTAGGAGGATGAGTGGACGGAGTCACTTCTTTTTTCTAACGGGCTGGAAAAGTATTTTGGTTAGTTTAATTTCATTTGCGTATGTCATACGAACTGAATTACTTTGCGCTCTGACTGCCTATTGGTGCAACAAATACTACTACTCTTAATATTCCTAGTATGACTGTTACGACTGATACCAATACATTAACTACTGCTATAACTTTTACGACTGCCATTACTATTAGTGGGACTACGACCAGGAATTACTTCTGCTACTGTTGCTTGACTTACAGTCACCACTACCAGTGCGACTGCTGTTAATCATAAGTTAGAAATTACTGTACCGTTACCAGTAGGCGCTGCCTTTGCGTTTCCTACTTCTGCTGCTGCTCTTACTCAATCGTCATAACCATGAGACACAGCTGGCAATTGCAGCAACCAGAATAAATCTTGACTGATCATGAAGGTGGTATATTGTCCCGGTGAAATTGCGTGTGCTCCTTCCTCCTGGCCTGATGATGTTTGTCAATTAATTTCACAGTTTAAACACTTCCTGATATTACATGATGTCTAATAGAATAAACACAGAGATGGCGACTTGAAAGAAAGTTTTGATAAGTTTGTAAGCGTTTACAGTGAAACTGTTGTATCGTTAATGAAATTTACGTCACTTGTTGTGGGAAAAATAATTTATATCTATAAGTCGTGTCCCACTACCCGCTAGGGAGGCTCTTTAGGCAGCGTCCACACTCCCATAACCTTGGTAAGTCTACACACAATTCCTCATCCCTCTCATTTCCATCTTCCTCCATCCCTTTGTCCCTACTACCATCTCGCCCTCATACCATCTCCTCCTCCTCCTCCTCCTCCACTAAGATGTTTCATGTGCACACTCTTCAACTTCCCTCATCCTCACTTTTCATGTGTGTTTATCATCTCTGAAACTTTGTCATTTCTTAGTTATTTGTTTCTGTAAACCAGTTCTCACTTTCACAAGCTATTTTCTTTGTATTGTTTCCTTACGCCATATTTAGATAAAAGAATATGCACCTCCAATCCCTGCACTCTTTATATCACTTTGAATAAAGTATTTAACACTGTCAATGGCTCTCTACCACACTTACTATTCCCATCCAGTCTTACATTTCCCCCTCTCATATCTATTCCCAGGAGTAGCAGCATGCTGACTTGCTACTCTCCGTCTGTTCCTCCGTTCCCTGTGGAAAACCTATCAAAGAGCACGTAGACCTGAGCCATTTCCTACGAGTCATTATTTAACGATGCTTTATAGTGAGACTCAAGTCTGATTAGTACAGCCACATCCCTCTTGTTAGCACTCACGTCGAAGCTCCGCCTCAACTAAAAATTCTAGGTCAATATCCTGTGGTTCATTTTCCTCTGTTGTCTATCCTCTTCCAGCTTCCTTAGCAGTCTTTTCCCTCGTGCTTGACCAACTGATTCTGACCTCCAGGGCTTCTCCACTTCGAAAGTCTCTACATTTGACCCGTACCGCATGGGAGGCTGATTAAGAAGCTGGATCACTATGCAGGATTAAGGGGTACACTCCTTCAAAGGACAAAAGATTAACTGAAAGGACGCGTGTCAGAGGAGCTTTCTCAAAATGGACTGAGTTCACCTGCAGAGTGCCACAGAATTCTAATTCTTTCTTTTTGGACAAATTCTCTTTGATCAGTGTGTATGACTAGGCTGACGGTATGGACTCCTTCCTGAATATGTTTACAGATGATGCTAAATCTATGAGGGTAGTGATAAGCGTGGAGGATAGCATCATTTTACAAGAGCATCATGACAGCCCCCAAAGTTGGTCAGATATAAGGTTGATGAAGTTCAACCCGAGTTGAATAGATGGAAATTAATGCAGATGGGTACTAGCGAAAGAAAGCCTCGATATATTTGTCATATAGCTGTATGTAAGGTGCAGGAGCGTGTTTGTGTTTGTGTCAAAGACTTAGGAGTCGACATCGTCCCTAACCTGTTTAAGTCCCACCTTAAGGGAATAGTTAAGGAGGTCAAACGTCTGTTGGCAAATATTAGAAATGTATTTATATTCATTAATGAGGATATATTCTGCGAAGTTTTCGCATCACACAAAAGGCCAGAACTAGAATACAGTTCTTAAGTCTGGTCATTGCACCTAAAGAAGCACAAGGTTAGCAGAGAATGTCCAGAGAAGAGCAACAAAGAAGGTAGCAGAATTCAGACGGTTGAAGTACGGGGAAAGGCTAGAGGATCTAAATTTTGCCCACCTTGAAAGAGAAAAGAGTGAGGGGGTGTCCTGATCGAAAAGACTGATGACATTGGCTGCGAATAGTTCTTCGAGAGATGTAGAGAGAAAACAACTAGAGGACGTGATACGAATTAAGCAAGAAATTTGTAAAGTCAGACGTGAAAAAGTACTTCATAAGACGAGAGCGGTGGATGAAGGGAACAAAATAATTAGAGACATGGTTAATGCAGAGACCATACAGAAATTTAAAGAGTATGATCGTAGAGAATAAATTTAAGAAGTATGATAATAGAGAATGTTCAAGAGATCAGGCCCCACGAGCGTAAGTCTCCCTCCCCATCCAGTACAAACAGGTAATTACAAATAGGAAATTACCTATAAACCTCTGTTTTCAAGACAAACCGTACTGTGCAATTAGTTATTTACACAGACACAGGTGTTTAACATTCGTTCCAGCCTATCTTTATCACTACTATGATACTTTTTCAGGTTAAGAAATATACACAGTTTATATTATTTGTATCATGTGTTATAGTATAGTATTATGCTGTATTAACTGTATCATCGCAAGGCAGAGCTGGTTTTCAGATCCCAACGCCTCATTCGCATCATGCAGCTATCTAATACCTATAATTCTTACTGTTACTGTCCTAACACTATTTTCTACATAATATACTAACTCATCTTCAACTTCCTCTCTCATTTTCAGGCCTTTATTCCTATTAAATGGTACAAGGAACATACCTATCCAGTGCTTTGATGCAACCCCCTCACTCTCTGCTCTCACACATACAACATGAAAGCATCTCACCCTTCCACTAGCGCCTCAGTGAGTGGTTAATTCATACACTCGAGGGGCTTAAACGTATTCCACCTCCTGCACTGCCAACCATATCTCCTCGAGTTAAATTTCATGCAAACTCAAGTTTTCCTCTCCTTGTCTCTCTCCCTTAATCATGAGTAGGTACCTTCATCCTCAATTATGATATTCAATAATCTTCATGTAGTCACTTATACTTACGCTTTGTGGTAATGGTAACTGTCTGCTCCCTGTATCTAACATTCTCTCCGTCACTTCAGTACACCCTTTTCAGTCTTAGAATCCCAATCCAGAGCATTCATTGATCTAAAGTCTTTCATTGATTTGCCCTAATTCTCTCACACTACCTTCGTCGTTATTCTATTCTTCCATTCCATTCTTTCTTCCTGTCCCTCCAGTGATCACATCTCTTTCTGCTTTGCAGACCGTCAAATTTAGCTTTATGTTCCTCATTTGGAAAAGAAAATTTACTCAGTCTTATTTTCAACAATTCTCGTATTTAACGTTTTCAAACCTTCTCCTTCCAGTCCCTCCCTTCTGTCCTCACCTCTCACAACGCCGTCTCCCTGACCGAACCTGAACCATCCTCCTAGTACACCTCTTTTCACTATGGTGCTCATGAGACACTTCTGAACAAACACACTGCTTAAAGCTGAATTTTTTGTGTAGTTTATGACGTAACAAAGTTGTGACTGAACTCATTTATGCTTGAAAAAACATTGCTGCTGCAGCGTGTTCAAGAGACATAGAACAATGTTGCGCTCTTCCTCCACACCGCCCACACCCATGTGCACCTTCAACTTCCCAAGCCACTGCCTCTATGAAAGCCTTTCTTTTTCCTTATATTCACATTGCTCATCAGTTCAGTCTTATTCTTCTCCTTTACTGAGTTTCGCCATTCATCCAACCTGTTTTAAAAGCTTTTGGTACTGCTCAGTAGTTGGTGTTGATCCTGTCATAAACCTTATCAACTTTTTTCCTTCCTCTGTAAACCAAAGTGACCCCAGGACATAACAGACTGTAATCCTTCGCACTCAAGTTCCTCGTATTGTTCAGCACATGACCACAGCTCTCTTTTTCAATACCCCTTCTGTGTTTGACTTTCCCCCTCTCTCCGTTTGCCCATTCCTTGACCGCGTTGTCCACTTCTGCCTTCATAAGATGTTTTGTTTCTGATTGATAAAGTAAGATTCACATCATCATGGCTAGTATATGTATCAGCCGACGGGTGGAAAATATAGCCACCAAAAACCAGTTCCAGCTTCTTACCAGCAACAGTAACTCTCGAAAAGCTGGTCCCATTCGGTGAAAATAGCTCCCGATTGGCAAGACTTAGTATCGAACTGATAAAAGGATTTCTTAATGAAAAACTAGTTTCTGATTAGAGAAAGCTAGTTTATGCTTTGCAAAACAAACTTTTGATTAGTAAAACTTATACTATATGAAAATTTCAGGTTATAATGTATCATTTCGTTCCTTACTTGATTTGTTTTTACAGCAAGAGCAAATATGTATGTAAAGAAAAAAGAAAGAACTATATCAGTAAAAGTGTACTGGTACTTAATATCTACACATCATTTAGTATAATCATCTTGTACGCTTTGTAATATATCTCTTTACCTGAATACTGTCCAAAGTGGCATATCAATTCATTCATTAGCTTGATGCATCGTTTGCAGACTGGTGCATCATCTCGTGTTCCTTGTGTTGCACTTCAATACCACCCCATCTGAGAGAGGCAGGGAGAGGATGTTGCGAGTTTATTCCCCGTGCTCGCTTCTGTCCCACCCTTTCTGAGGAAGGCAAGGAAAGGGTGTTTTGCTCCTTGTGTTGTTCCTCTGTCCCACCTTGTCTTAGTAAGGTGTAGGTTATGTTTTAGTTCCTTCTGTTGCGCTTCTGTTCCACCCTGTTTTAGTAAGGTGAAGGGTGTTGTAGCTTTGTTCCTTGTGTTGCGATTCTGTCCTACCCTGTCTCAGTAAATGGAGGGTGTTGTGGTTTTGTTTCCTGTGTTGCGCTTCTGCCCCACAATGTCTCAGTAAGCGGAGGGTGTTATGTTTTTTTTTTTCTTCTGGTATTTCTCACCAACCTCACCCTGTATGAGAAAGGCAGCGATAAGGGTGATATGGTCTTGATCCTTGCGTTGCTCTTCAACCTCAGTTACTATTGTGGATCTATTCTGCATGTTGGTCAACTCACCACTGCGTGAAAGAACCTCGTGAAGGAGTAAAGTACAGGTATAAACCTACATCTGCTGTTTCCATTTGTCATCCATGATAATTTCCTTGATATGGACTCGGTCTTTGCTAGACACGGACCTGTTGTAACTGTTCTCTTAATTAGCTTCTGCCGCAAATACAAATATAGCTATCACCAGCACTTCTGATGATGGTGTTACTGAAATAACTCCCACCTCTATCACTGTTGTTGCTACAGATGATGGTGGCAGAAACGAAAGGCTGTGGTACTGGGTACGTTGGTTAAGTTACCGATACTGCTACTAATGCTATTATCCTTTTTAGTTAGTTCAGTTACAAAACTGGTTCTGCCGTTGCTGCTCCACTTGCTTCTGCTGCAAAATGCTCGAATATGACGACGACTACTTCTGTTTCCAGAATCAGCATCACTACCATTACTATTATCCCTATATTTCATTCATGTGAAACGATGACTGCTAATTAATCACACGATCACTGCATCTCCTTCAACCTCACCGGCTGGCGCTGCAGCACCACCACCATCGACAGATAACACAAAACTTTTTTCCTTTGTACTACCATCATGGTTAACAACGGCTGTAGCAGCAACATGGGCAACTGCTCTTCTACCTGCTGCCATAACCGCTACCGAGAGTGTAGCAATCATGATAATGATACTAATACCCTCCTTAGTGTAGTTTTTTATCCGTTCAGCGGAGCTGTAAAACTTTAGATAAACGACAGAAAATAAATTCGATTAACCATATAATCCGTTGTGCGAGATCCAGATTGTGAGCGGTAGTGGGTTGTGTCAAGAATCCTCCGTAAACAATGGAATTAGGTTCGACTTTTTTGTGTGTGTCGAACGAGAGAATTTCGAACATGTGATTCGGGTCCAAGGTGAACCAGTGTCATAAAACCTGAGCTAACAAACCCGTCCTAGTTTACCGTCCTCTTGTTCTAATGTTGGATGATTTATGTCATGATTTTTAATTGTTTTGCGGTATTTTTGCTGATGCCTTCCGCAGTTGCAGTTTTCTTCATCTTTGTGCTCGTGTACATATGAGACGCTTGAGAGGTTTCTTGTGGGAAAGGATTCACAGAACGTGACCTGTGCTGACTTTCCGATGAGCTTCCATTGCCATAAACGCAAATATTACCATGACTTAGTGTCGCACCTGCTAGTACTCTATTCTCATGTAACTTACACACTGATTCAGAGTGTTTCACAATAGCGCCATTAACCATTCCATCATACTGAAAGCCAGTGTTAACACTGCTGTTGTCTCTTTGCTTCTCGGTCAGTGTTGTAACGATAATTATTGCCAGTTATTATTGTATCTTTCCATCATCTTACGTGTGTCTAGCATATGGGAAGATGACGAGCTGTTGTCTCTCTTAACTTTCCATTTTTGTTTTTTTTACTAAGAAAGATTCTTTTTTTTTATATATTCACTGTAAGAATATTAACACATAGCTCCTCATAAGCTCATTCTCCTTCCTATCAAAGGTACATGAATGTATATACTTCATTACCGCCATGCAAATGGGAGCAGAATTAATCATAACACATTTCTGGTGAAAGTCATCACAATACCTGTATATGACCTCTGTGTTTACACTAAACAAAAATGTATCGTACCATTTTCTGGGTGAAACAATAATGTGGAGGATTTTGAGAAATGGTCTTTGGTCTGGCCTCACGCTGATAGCCTTGCTCTTACGTTATTGTAATATATCGATTGATAGCGACATATCCTGTCATTTTCCATAGTTAGTGATGTATAGATTTTATATATCGATGCAAATGACCATTAAGTGGGGCTACCATACATTCACGCTTAGCAAATCCTGCCAAGACAACACAATAATTTCGGAATCCATCGGACCCAACCGGGAAGGCACTTTCCTTGTTTTCTTTTTCACCGTGTGTACAAACAGCCAGAGTTAAAAAAGAGAAGAGTTCAGGTTGGCGCATGACACATTGGAAAATATCTTTTGTTTCATTTTCTTATGCGATCCTGTACTCACTGTATACAACCTTCACTTTTAGATGTCTTCTGCTAGTGTGAGACCATATCTCATACAAATGAAGACTGAAGTACTCCACACTGGATTAGAAGATGTGCATATCATAGGCTTCAATAAAAGCCAATTTGTTTTGCGGACGGACTTAGTATGTCCAACTGGTGTTTCCTAAAATCACTGGCCACTAGTAGAAGGAAGTGTTGGATGTTACTTGTGTCATTTATGATAACTTCTTATATAAAAAAAAAGACTGAATTAGCCTGAGAACAGAGTAACTAATCATTAGCTCACATAATTACCTCATTATGAGCTGATAAATCATTCTTAGGTTGTGATTACTATTTGTGTGTTACGAGGACGGAATTCTACATTAGTTTCTTCACACCTTGTATATATGTACCCCGTCTTTATTCTTGTGTGTATATACACACACAAGCTTAAGCCAGATTTCCATTCATCGAGCAGCCCTAAGGGAAGGATGAACAACTGGGTTTGATGAGGCCGACTGCCGCGCCCGTATATCGAACCCATGAAGACCCGAGCTCGGCGAGCCCGTGCTGTGTCCGATTACTGTTTGTGCGTGACGGAGAGAGAGTTTTACAAGAGTGTTGCCCCTTCTCTTAGCCTTATATAGTTATATCAAGTCTCCTATATATCTACCCCTGAATATGTATGCACACACACACACACACACACACACACACCCTAGAACCCCAGCCTAGGCCAGATACCCATTTAGCGACGCCCCGAGGGAAGAATGAACACCTGGGTTGGGTGTAGGCTAACTTTCACGCCTAGGATTCGAATCCATTCGGGTACGACCCCGGACTGGCCCGTGTTGAATAATGGTCTGTAACGCTAATCATTACACCACAGAGGTTTGTGTGTGTGTGTGTGTGTGTGTGTGTGTGTGTGTGTGGGTGTGTGTGTGTTTGTAGGAAATAAAATGTAAATAGATAGAGAGATAGATAACGGTTTATTGAATATAGGCAGCCATTCAGCTGATAATGCAAAGTTGAAGTATTACGGATATCAAAGAACTGGGAGGTCATAACTGCGCCTTGTCAATTATTTATAAAAGAGCATAAGATCGAGGTATGTTGGGTATATTTCTACGCTGTGGATAAACACGTGAGTGAGGTACGTCTACATAGTTAGAGAAGCAGATGCACAGGAATGTTTACAGAGTAAGTAACTATGGTTTATACATTATACGTTTAGTTGGACATTAAATGATGAATAATTACAATAATGCAGAAGTAGACATACCACATATTCTGACTAAGATAAAACTTATCAGTTTACTTTTTTAGGTTTGCACTTATTCATGGACTGTTTATGATGTCCACAATAGGAGGTATATGACTGTTCTTAAGTCTGTCCGTACGAGCTCTGACTGATACATATCGAATGTGGTGACGAGCGGTGGTCCGTAGGACTGGGGCGTCGGGAAGAGAGCAGGTTTATGAGATGGTATGTGTCAGCAGTTTATTGTCAAACTGCCGTGTCAAATGCCGATGTTGGTCGGAGACGGAGGAGAAGTTCAGCAAGATGAATGCCTCCCTGCAGGTGGCGTAAGATGGCGCTTTTCTGCACTCTTTTTAGCTGATCCCTTTGTGTAGCTGTTAGTGAGGACCAGATTGGATAGGCGCGGGTGAGCTCAGGTAGAATGAAGATGGTACAGACATTTCTGAGTTCAATTTCATGGGTCGCCGGGGAGGGAACAGACGATATGAAGATCTGATGTTAAGACTGACGTAACTCTTCCAGTTTAAACTGTCATCTATAGTGACACCAAGAAGTGTGTGTGTGTGTGTGTGATTATAACTTGTGATTATCATTAGTGATTATCATTTGTGTGTTGCCCCGCCTTTTAACCTTGTATATATGTATCATGTCTTTACTTCTATGTATGTATACAAACACACGCCATAGCTTACGCTAGGTACCTCTTTTATCGAACAGCCCCTAAGGGAAGACGAACAGCCCGGTGGACAGTGAACTTGCTGCCGAGACCAGGATTCGAACCTGTACGGGTACGATCCCAGGCAGCGCGACGGTCAGTCAGTAACGCAAACCGCTACACCACGTGCATGCGTGTGTGTCAACACTTTCTCCAGATCTAGTTCCTCAGGGTGTATAAGAAGGCAGAGGGAGCTGGTCATCTACATATCCCTGTGGCTTACATTTTCGAAGATTCCTCATAAGCCATTCCGGGTGAGAATCGTTGAGTCTATTGGCAGGGGAGCCCCTTCCATCGTACATTCTTTCCCATCTGTGACATCATACAGACCAACTTTTATTCCTTATGCATGTAATGTTTCAAAAGTCGTTCTCTGTCAATGGTTTTCAGATGGTTTCATGTAAATAACAAGAGGTACTTAACCTCCTGAGGAAGGCGTTGCGACCGTTAGGTACGGCGGTCAGGCCTATGAGACTGACAAATTTCAGATTAAAAGGCCAACCTGTCGTGCTTAAGTGTAAACCGAGACGATTAGGATTGACTTAAACTGTGAGTAATATGAATAAAGGTTAAGATGGTAAGATGGACATTCCATGATAACGAATGATGAAATACCATTTCCTTAATGAGTCACTAGCTCCCTGAGTGAGTGATGCCGGGTGCTGTACGTCGCATCATTTAAGTTTTAGATAGTTGCTTCTTTAGTTAGTGTCGTAATACATTCTGATGTATGACAACACTAACTAAAGATGCAACTATCTAAAACTTAAATGATACGACGTACAGCACCCGGCATCACTCACTCAGGGAGTTAGTGACTCATTAAGGAAATGGTATTTCATCATTCGTATGGCATCTTAAGGGATAGTGTTATCAAATTAAAGAACAAATAACATCTTTAAGGCTAGTGTTATCACATAGATATAATATAACCTTTAGGGCAGTGTTAGGATATAACACTGGCAGCAAATTAAATACCTTTGACTATAAATCAGGTAGTATGTGGTTTACAGTTACCATTTATTTTCATTTCTATCCCTTGACTTTCTCTTGCATCTGTGTTTTGTCTTGTAAAAAGAAATGGACTTTCTTCAGCGTAGACTTTTTTCCTGAGGCCCTAATATATATATATATATATATATATATATATATATATATTTTTTTTTTTTTTTTTCATATT
>JAYMFT010179949.1:0-12071 GCA_038088735.1 Panulirus argus
AGTGAGGATTTTCCCTCTAAGGCTCAGTCCTCTGTTCTTAACGCTACCTCGCTGATGCGGGAAAAGGCGAATATGTACGAAAAAAAAAAAAAATATTCCACCTAAAACACGCCTCACCTGCTTGGTTATTCAATCTATCACAAGTTAATAAAACAAGGCATCAAACCAAAGAAGAAGAGCGCTCAGAACAATCAATGTATGCTTCGAGGGAAAAAAAAAATCGAATGTTCTCGCTTCAATAAGCCTGGAACTCGGTTCTCTGCAAGAGCACGAGACTAAAATCTTTCCATCCTTTTTAAACCGGTCCAAACCCAACCACCAATCCGTAGAGAAGATATCGAGAAGCTTAACACTCCTCCAAACTTCAGTGTCTTACAGTCACAGATCCCTTCCCCCAATTCCGAACAGACATGACAAAACACAAGCAAACAAAAACGACTCGACAAGGATTAAAAAGCCGTCCTTGCACCTCAGTTCTGCACTCCACCCGTCACACAACACCCATCTGAAACGACACTCCCCAGACACGTACGAGTTGCCTTTCTCTTCTGCGCTCTGGGCACCATGCTTCCTTCCTTCCTTCCCTAAATTCCAAAGATCAATCGGTCACATCACAACATTCCTTAAGCCTAAGATGCAACATACACACCGAACACATTCTTCATGTGTTTGTCCTGTGCTCAACCCACAAACACACACGTACATCGCATTTCTTGACCTGTGGTTCCGCCCGGTGGACGTGTCCGCCTTCCTGAGCTCTGATTGTGCCTAGGAGAAGGGGATCCCGAGGTAGAGGAGGAAGTATATACAAACTTTTTCACCTCGAGTAGAGAAAGAAGCACAAAATGGCAAACATTATTCCATTCAAATGATACACAGACAAAAGCGAATATACATGCAGGAGTAAACATACATACATACGTACACAGATATACATATGTGCGTAACAAGCACACAAACAGGCACAAACAACAGTACCAGACGTGTTCCAAACGAGTCCCGTGCGCAGGGGATACGAGATAAAACAGACCCCCCCCCCCCAAAAAAAAGGGGGTCACGAATGACTGATTTCCTGTCAATTGAGGGGTGGGGGGTGTGGGGGTGGGAGGGGAGTGGTGGGCCGTCATTCAAACCCGCCAATCACAACGACCCACTCTTCACCGGTAACGGGCGGAACAACTCCCAACCGCGCGAACCTCACTCGGGGAAAGAATCAGAGCAGCCGTTGATGTTGTTATTATTATTATTGCCACACGTAAGAAATGCACACAGTACTATTACCTCTAATGGCTTGAGTTACGTACCACACGACCATGTGAATCAATGGAAAAACAAAAAACAAAGAAATTACACGGTGTTACGAAGGACCAAAATTTTACAATGATCACTCCGTCAAATGAATCGAAATCTTATTTAGATTTCACACGATATTGTTAAAAGCATCCACAGCATTTGAGCTATGGGAAAACTTCATTGTAATAGCTTACGATACGCGAAAAGTTCTGTCCTTGGTGCATTAATAATAATAATAATAATAATAATAATAATAATATGTATAAAAATAATAATAATAATAATAATAATAAAACCACTACAGCAGAGTGACTGCAGAACTAAATTACTGCCTTAAACATAAATATATAAAACTCGTTCAGAAATAAACAGAAAAAAAAAATATATCTGGCTAAAGTTAGGGCAAGGCTATGACTGCTTGATCCTACCAGGCAATGACTGACCCGAGGTCCCTCCCCTACTTAAGCCAACGACTGACTTCGGAGGCCCTTACCAGGATCATGAATGACACCATTTGACCCTAACAGGACCATGACTGATCCTAAGTGACCCCCATCAGACCAAAGACTGACCCCAGCAAGACATCTGGACACGGAATCATCTCCCATCAGAACCGTGATGATATTCGAATTCCAAATACCATCCAAAAAGACCTGTGGTGGTCCGAAGTACGATCAGGGAAGAAGACCCGTGAAAATATCCCCCCAAAAAACAACTGTGAAGGCTCCAGTCAGGTAATCTACCACTTAAACTGGGGTCCGAATCACCACCTAAAACTCCCCCCACGAAGGCTCGAATATCATCGAGAACTCCCACGAATCACCATTACCCAGAATCCCCCACGCGGGACTGCCTGAACCACCGCCCACAACGCCCGAGGTGGCTCGAGTCATCCCTATAAAAACCGGCGACAAACATCGTTACCTCCCGAATGATCCGGGAAAGCAAGAATTACCTGCCAACAGACCCCTAATAGAGGGAATTATTTTGCAACACACACACACACACACAGCGTGTGCTGATTAATCCGGGCGGTGGAGCGAATCGCTTCCCTGATGGTCTGTGAAACACTACGCGTTTTGACTTTAGACTTTTATTTGAGGCAGGACGGAGGAGGAGGAGGAGGAGGAAGAGGAGGAGGTCAAGACAGCAGGGAAGGAGAGATGGTCAGTGTAGGAGACAGAGACCCTTGGGGGAGAGAGGCTTTCAGGGCGCTATCTCCCCCCCCCCTCCCGGGCAGACTACTTACACAACTGAGAGAGAGAGAGAGATATCATCATTAACAGAACGACGTATCTTAACTTCCACGAGATGCGTCGGTATTTGCTTATACGGTCTCTGGGATGCATGTTCTGCTAGTTAGCCAAACTTCCCCGTGTAATTTGTGCCAAACTTTACTACACGGGACACGAGCGGGATGCCTTGCAGGGACGTGGTGTGGGTCACCTGCATTACCTCATTAGTATGGCAGAGAGAGAGAGAGAGAGAGAGAGAGAGAGAGAGAGAGAGAGAGAGTCAGTCACTGGTCCCCAGAGCATCAGCCTGGCCGAGTTGGCCAGCCAGCCTGCCTGGCCTGGTCTGGCCTGGCCAGTAGCCGGAGCCCGTGATAACACACAGACAACCCTACCTACATACACACACACACACACACACGTGCCGCCTATAGCCTCCCTCCCTCCCTCCCTGGAAGCCAATCAATAACATGCTCCCTATACTCACTCTCCCCTTCCCTCCACCACCCCATCGTCACAACGGGTCCTGCCGCCCCTCCACACAGCACTGGCAGGCTCCCCTCCCTCCCTCCCTCCCTCCACTCCCATGGACGAATGGCTGTCCCTCCAAGACCCTTCAATTCCCTCCCTCTCTATTTTCTCCATTAAAACAGATAAATAAAAAAAATGGCAGCATCATATACCTGTACTGTCCTTGTCCGGTGGACACCAGAGTGGGGTCCCCATGACGGAGCGGGATTTGGGAAGACAAGAAAAACAGGCGAGACGACAGGTACCGCGCCTCACCACGACAAAGGACGGACAGGGGAGGAACTAATGTAAACAACGGACCAGCCACGACACACACTGGGGAGAACAACGAAACGAGGGCAACACATGGAGGCGACAGATGGCGAGCGACGACTAATGGAGGTATACGACAAGAGAACGACGGGCAGTAATTGAAAATATAAAAAAAACGACTGGCGAGAACAAGAGGCCAGCGACGCGTCAGCAAAGACGCCAACGCCACAGCGAAGGTTGCGACAGGCGGGTGACGGATAACACAACCACCTGTCGTAACCAATCAAAACGGGTGAGGGTAATTAACATCCATACACGTCTGGCGTTATACCGTTAAACATATATAAAAGTAAAACTTATTTCCGTTATCAGATTATTACGAATGGATATAAAAAGGAACCGTTCCAAATCTGTACTGAAGAGCGAAAAGTCCAGGGGATACGAGCCCAGACAAGGCCCTGGCGGCTCCATACGGGCTACAGACAGTTGGTGGCCTCACTCCTGGGGAGAGAGAGAGAGAGAGAGAGAGAGAGAGAGAGAGAGCGGTAGGCTGTCCAGCGGTAGGCTGTCCATCCATGGAGCAGCCCTTACCCTACCACTTACCGCTCGACCATCCGGATCTCCTGTTCCGAACGACAGGACATCTCTGTTTCTCTCTTCATTGTTGCAGGTTCCAGTTTATGAAAGAAGGCACCCTCAACACATTCTCCCCACCCCCCCCCCACCTACCAACACACACACACTCCAAACCAAACCAACACGGACACTCGACCCCCAGCGTCTGAAACGCACGCCCGCGTTCACCGCCTCCGTCCCGAAGTGCTGGGGAACCCGAACTTGCCACCTGGAGTCCTCCAGTTGCGGAACCTGAGAGGCCGCCTCAACCACTGTGGCGACAGCAGGGAACCGCACCATAACATCCCTCACGCGCAGTACTGTACCCGCCACAATCCATTTCAGTCTCCTGCCAAATTAACATGTTTAACACTCGCGCTAAAACGTACCGTCTCTGGCTTCCTGCAGGGCTAAAAATAACTTGCTGTTCAACGTTTCCCCCGACCGGCCAAGAAAAATGCATCATCAGGCAAAGATATTCTGTTCAAAAAAGATATACTAAAAGAAAAATATTTCAAATAAATACCAACCATAAAGATGCATTCTCTAAAATTAAATATTGTCCACATGCTGTAGAAGGAGAGCGTTTAAATCCTCACTTCAGGTATTCGTAATAGAGAGAGAGAGAGAGAGAGAGAGAGAGAATTTGAAAAAAACTACGACCCTCTGATTCTGGCTCAAGCTACAGGCAAAATTTCCAACTCACGTATCGGGAAATACAGTCCAGGAGTACGGACAGACACGTAGCCAGGTAACTGCCTTCCACGTTCGTTGCAATAGTCATAATGGACAGAAAAACCTACAACAATATCATCATCATTATCATTATCATCATTATCATCATTTAAAGCAATAATGCCGCTATGGTAATGAGACCGACAATGAAATATGCACATCCTGCAACGGTACATCTCCCTCAGGGGGGCGGAAAATCTCTGGCATTCTCGTTCCCGCGGCAGAAGAAACTCGGGGAAACCCAAGATATATCATTTTTCATAACCAAATGTTGCCCAATTTTTCGTGACGGACCCATTCAAAGGGATTCGAAGCGAGGATATTCTCCTTCCCTATTGCGATGAAGAACTTTCTTACAGTCCCAAACTCACATATTCCTCGTACGTATAATGAAGCCAAATAATTATATAAGAATGATATAGTTTGTCAAGATCTCTCTCTTTCTCTCTCTCTCTCTATATATATATACAATGAAACCAAATAATTACATGATAAAGGTAGGAGATATAATTAGTTCTCCAGGATATACGCTCCAAAATACATTAAACAATTCTAACAATACTCTAACACCGTTAACAAATTCCTGAAAGCGCCTTTTCTAAACACCGTTGTTAACAATTTCCTGGAAAGCACGACTTGCTCTAAAGTTTTTTTCGAAATACATTTTACGATTCGGGATTGCAACTCGCGCCCTGGAAAGGAAGATTGCCAATAGTGTGTGGTGATGGGGGATTTACTATGGGAGGAATGGAATGGCCCTATCATGGCTGTAGAGTGTCAGGTGCACGAACGGTGTGTGTGTGTGTGAGAGAGAGAGAGAGTGGAGGGTCGCGGGAATGAATGTATAGCAATTAAATGTGGAGAGAGAGAGAGAGAGAATTTAAAAGCAATATTCTGCAAATTAATGCTAAGTTTCTGAGCATGATAAGCAAACCGTCTCCTTTTTCCTTTTCCAAATTTGCGAAGAATCTGGTGAACTACAAAGGAGTTAGTTAGCGTGGAGGGAGACGCCCTGCCCTGACACCTGGCTATAGACTGACCTCGAGGGAAACGCGGTGTACCGGGTAGCGTTACCCCCCACAGGCGAGGTTAAATGCCACCCTCACACCGGGGGAAATCCGTCTCATGTGCTGCAACACGCGGCCAAGAAACTGAGAAAAAAGTATACTCTGAAAATTCAGAAATTGATGGGAACATCACATATTCTGATGAGGATCCACCTTTATTAATCTGAATCCTAAATTCAGTCTGTCTTATTCTACCTCAGTGAAATTCCTTGTGATATATATATATATATATATATATATATATATACACACACACGAAGCATTTGCTCGCGGTACTGTCCAAGACCAGCTTGCAGATCTCTCTCTCTCTCTCTCTCTCTCTACCATCACGACAAAAAAAAAAATAATCTAAAACTTTCGAAACTAATTTCCGGATTGACACAAGTGGTAAAGCTGCACTCCCTAAGTTCTGGCGAGTAAAGGCGTCCACAGGTGTACCGCCCCAGCTCCCGGCGGGGAAGCAGTAAAGATATATCGGTATCTTTCTTTTTTTTTTACTTTCGTACTTCTACTGCACCACTTTATTTCCGGATTTATCGTTTCGGAAAAAAAAAAAGAAAAAAAGAGATTGCAGACGCAACTCTGAAGATTCTTACAGAAATATATTGAGAAATGTGGGTTTTTAAATATTCACTGGAAATTTGTACCCAGTGCAGCGGAAGCCACGGCTGGAAGCAGATCTAACCCAGTCCACACGTTTTGTTCCGATAATATTTCCGAACGGGTGGTCCACCCTTCTATTTTTCTTTTCAAGGATATTACTATCTCATTTTCTCGCATATTTTCATCATTTTGCTGTAACCAACCACCTTGGAAAGTCTCGTAATTATCGAGTTAAGATTTATAATAAATACCAAAAGGAAGACGTGATTTCCCAAACATCTATCTATACGGGAGGAGAGCCACCGATGCCCGCGGCCGCTCCCATCGGGCGACGCTTCGGGACACCTGGACCGCTGGCGTAGGGAAGATGACCAGCCGGTGTCCTGGCTGCTCCTGTTGGCACACGCCCACTGCCGATTGGACACGAATGGCGTTAAGCTGAACCCCCTTGGTTCAGAATCACACCTCACACAACCAATTCACGTTGGGCTCCTGCGTCGTCGTCCTTCTGCTGCTGCTGACGGGACTAACAGGCTTTTCTCAGGGTGACTCTGGCTTCTGTCGAAACCCTCGTTAGTCTCGAGTCAAATGGCATTTTCTCGAGCTATTATCGTAAGAGGATACGGGATCGGAGGTCCCCCCCCCCTCTCCCCTCCCCCCAAGATGCATTACGCTGGGGTAAGCCTGTGTCAGGGTGAGGGAGGGAGGGGGGGGGAGAGGGAGAGGGAATCGAAGGGCCCCCCCCCTCTAAGTTACGTGTTAGTTTGAGACGATGTGGTTTGACTGCTGAAACTTACATTCTCTCTCTCTCTCTCTCTCTCTCTCTCTCTCTCTCTCTCTCTCTCTGTCCCCGGCCCCAACCCCGAACTCTTCTTCTTTCATCCGTCAATTAATCAACTTAACCCAGATACAAATAAAAAAAAAAAAAAAAGTTTCTGGCAATCGTCGAAATTCACGAGTTTCCGCGGACGGAAGTCCGGCAAAACATTCCCCCCCCCCCTGGATGTAAGGACTTCAGCTCGACTTCTGAAATTAAAAATTCTCTCTTCGCTCGCCTAATTAGATTTCTGCGCGAAACTCGAAAATTACAACAAATTTACTTTTTGAGGTGAAAAGTCGAGTAATGCACAAATAAAGTGGCGTAGGGGAACTTGAAGCTCACCCATGTTATCTCTGACCCTTTGGTGAGTTAGACAGTTTCCTCGGTGATTTTGTTCGGCCTCTTCCCGCTGTGGAAACAACCCATCGACTGAAATTGTGATTTATTGACCGAACAGTTCTAGGCAATAAGCCTTGACAGTATATCTGACAAAAGCAAATAGTTATACATCTTAAAAGACACGAGAAAAAATCGCGCAGGACATCAAATACTGTTCTGTAAGGTAATCAGATCAAGATTCGTCCCTGCCCTCCCCCAAAACACTTAAATAAATGAATAAATAAAAAAAATGAATAAATAATAATAACAGGAACTACAACAACGTTAATAAAGATAATCCAAAGACAGCGAATTCGGCAGGAGAAGCAAAGTGTTCTGGTTTTCAACACAGGAAAATGTCTAGCCCATTATGGCCCGTGAAACATCTGTGATCAGTACAAAAAGATATTTACCGCTGGATCAATATCTGTTCCGACAGTGATGAGACAAACGACAAATGGAGAAAAATGAAAGGGAATCCTACCGCAAGAACACTACAGTATTCCACCAGAAAACTATCAAAACAATCTTGCGTGACAGAAGAGCAACAGACTTGATAGTAATGGATTACGGATAATAATTATCAGGAAGGAGACGGGTGCTGGAGGAAAACTTTTGTGTCCCTTAAGCACGGCAGGAAAATGGAAGCGTCTCGAGGGGCGTCATCGTCTACCACCATAACTGCCAAGGCTGCCTCGTAGAGAACAACTCTTGGGGGATTTCCTCTCCGACATAACTGCCCGTCCTTGTAGTAGTACTCCTCCTCTGAGCCAATCCTGGTCACCTCCAGTCCCACCCCATCACATCTCTCAGGATTAGTCTCCCCGATCTCCATCCTCAACGTCGAATCCATTTCTTTATATTCTTTTATACTTTTTTTCATATTTTCTCCCGATTCCTTAAAAAGTGTCTCAACCCCTTCAGTTTAAACACCTTTCTCTTCCAACAATGTCTACTACATTCCCAGTGTCACTCCCAATACCCATTTCACTTGTAAACAAAACATACTTCATTATTTTCTAAGACTGTTTTACTGTTTCTATGCCCATATCACCAATTTCACAACCTATTTCACCTTAAGAAGCACATTTCGCCATTTCAAAAACCACTAAATACTCAAAACCCATTTTAAAAACACGTATCAACATTTCGGTCTGTTTTCGGTGCATTTCAAATGACAGCTGAAGATGGTATTAGATTCTGTTCGTGGAGCTACCTCGCTAACGAGGGAAACGGCGAACAAGTATGAAAGAAAACACAAATGATCGCCATTTTCATAATCCATTTCACCATTCCCAAGACCCGCTTCGCATTTTCTAACTCTATTCTCTCTAAAATATCTTCACTTCTCGCGTTCCATCTCCATCGATTCCCTTATCATGACTTCAGAGAAATCTCGTTTAAATTTTCAAGGCACGTATCATTCTCACACAATTTAAATGTCTCTCTCCATATATCTGTACTACTTTCACCCGTTTTCTTCTCCTCTAACTTACAAAGCCTTTTTTTTTCACGTAATTCTAAAATACCTCAATTTTGTTTTATTTTCTCTTACCTAACATTCCCTCCTCTCTTTTCGTCTCCTGCCTCATAATTCTACTTCTCCTTCCCCGTTCAACTTCCAATATCCGTAATCCTCCTACCTGAGGCACTGCACAAAGCTTTTCCCAATTTCTTGTCCTGTGCTAAATATAAAAAAAAGGTTATGGAAAATAATTTCGTTCATATCCTTCACAATTCCTACAAATGACACTGGTTACTATAAACTACGAATGCCCTTGAACGTAATACCCACAGTGGGCTCAAATTCTGTCTCTGGTTCCTTTAAAGTAATCTCGACTCAACCTTAAAATCCCTTAAGAGTAATTCCTAATTACCCTTAAAATCTTTCTGGGGTTCCTCAGTGACAATCACAATTCGACTCAGGTTCTATTGTGTAATTCAACCTGGAAATCCCTCAACGGCTCTTGTGAGGAATCCAATCTTAATCTTAAAATCCTTTTGCGGAATCTGTTCCCAAGGCTGATTTTATCCCCCATTCGTGAATCCTATACTTCTCTAATACGCACAGCGTCCCCATAAACCAAAATAAACCATTCATCACACAACAGCCAAGCGTTTTCTATCGGCTAATAAACCCAGCGCAAAGTTTCAAGAGGTCAGGTCGGAAACTTTTCCTAATCGTGTTTCATGAGCGAAGTTTAACAGCTGCATTTCCCGGCACGGAACGGAAGTTAATGTTACCCGAACTTCCCTCCTCACTAACCTTAACTTCGTCACCTTTTCACGGGTAATTTTGGCACGTTTGAACACCGCCTTTTCATTTGCTGCTTTCGTAAATCATGGCCTCATTCAATCACATTTCTCGGACATTACTCTTTCCATTCCACGCAACCATCTCCCTCAGCTGCTGCCCTTCCGAACACACCTCCATAAACAACCTGGGTACTACCCTTTGAGCGCAACGGTACGACCCTTGGGACACGATGGCCCGCCCTTTGACCTGATGCTTTACTGTCGGGCCAAGGGCCTGGCAAATGATAATCTGAGCACGTACGACCTCTACTGAACCCTCGCTGTTAAACATTTCCTTGATGCTCCACGCTAGACACCTTCTCCATGTTTACCCTCCACACTGACCCGCCTCCTGTAAACATGTAAACGAGTCTACAGCTCGCAACAGGGCCGGCACGGGTCTTGCCCCGGGTACAAATGGCTGTGTAAACTGAAAGCAAAGTAAGCGCCATAGGAAACGACCCTGATGATCCATCCAGCTCTGCCGTTACACAAACGGGAAAGAGACACACGCGCCTGGAAAGGTAAAATGTTTTTTTTTTTTTAGACCAGTGATAGAATAAATCCCCTGACCCTCCAGATAAAACAAATCCCCTTACCCTCCATACAGAATAAATCCCAATGCCCCTAAATAAAACATATCCCCACACCCACCAGATAAAACAAATCCCCACACACCCCCAGATAGAACAAATTCCCCACAACCTCCAAAGAAAATAAATCCCCTCACCCACTAGATAGAATACATCCCCACACCCTCCGGGCAAGATAAATCCCATCCTCAAGAATATATCCCAACATAAATCCCAGTTTATGGGTTCAGGAGAGAGGCTCCACACCCTGGCTCCTTTGGGTAGACGAAGAGAACGGTTCGTATAAAGAACACTGAACTGAACCGAGTTACCAGCACGGGACCGACACGCGTACCACCACCGGTACAAGACGGTACGCGTACCACTAACAGTACAAGACGGTACTCTGACCACCAGTGGTGCAAGGAGGTACGTGCACCATTGGCGGTACAAGCATAGCCATCCAAATGGTGAGTGGTGTTATTGGCCTTACAAGTCTCGGTAGTATGCAAATGGCTAAATAAATAAAAAACTGGACAATATATAATTTCACATATGACGCACGGAAGAGATCAGTGTTACCTATCAGCGTAAGTGCTCTCTGGAACAGAGATAAAGTTACACATCACTGTGTGCTTTATGCAAGACATATATATATAGATATGTATTGAACTGTTCAGTTTTTTCAGGTATCTAAAAATACTAAATTCCAGCGCTCAAGTCTAACGTGGTCAACGTGGGCCTTCAGTAACTGTGTCATATTTCAAATTTTCGCAATTTTTCCCCCACACGACTTTCGTGTCGATTTCATTAAAATTCCGCGAGGATATTTCGAAAGGTAATTAAATATTGGTGCGACGTACAAAAAAAAATTCGTTTCATATATTTATAAATACCGGAGTGGATATATACAGGGTGTATAACTGCACATAAACATACGCACGTGTGTCCGTGTGTGTGTAATTACCTATTTGTACTGTCAAAGAACTCTGAATTACGTCTGGTGACTGCATTATCCATGCCCTCAACCACTGTCTTCCATTCATCCAGGAACTCTCACAATACGAGAGTAAATCATGGTCTTTCCAAGCCACTTTCGTCTTTATTTCCACCTTAGATCCTCCTGTTCCTCTACCCCTTCATCTCCCGCATTACTGCCCACTGTTCACGTCTCTTCCAGGAAGAGGGCCGGCCCTTAGCCCCTTAAGGTTCCCCCCCCCCCCGGCACATCAGGGACTGGGGAGGCCCGGCCGGCCGGCCCTCCCTTGCCTGCGACACATGAGCCAACGGCATGTGTTGTTGCAGACTTTCCAAACTGATGGACGCTTTGCACATGTGAGGCGGGACAACAAGCGCCGCTAACTAACTACAGACCACTCGGACCCAGCCTGGCGGACGACGGGGAGTCTACCTTCCCCTGTTGATGTGACGCAAGTACGACGACAACGGTAAAACTCGTAACGGCAACACACGTACCGGAAAATAATAATGGTCAACGCAAAGCTGGGACGAACGGCATATTCGTAGAAGGAAAACGAAATTCACGGCATTAAAATAAAAGTTTCAAGATAATTTGGTTTCAGTAAATCACACACACATTATATATATATATATATATATATATATATATATATATATATATATATATATATATATATATAAAAAGACACAGATATGT
>JAYMFT010179960.1:0-12070 GCA_038088735.1 Panulirus argus
CAATTTTCCAGGAATACTCAACAAACTTATACCTTTATAGTTTGAACACTCACCTTTATCCCCTTTGCCTTTGTACAGTGGCACTATACATGCATTCCACCAGTCCTCAGGCACTTCACCACGACCCATACATACACTGAATATTCTTACAAACCAATGAACAATACAGTCACCCTCTTTCTTAATAAATTCTACTGTCCCCCTCCTACCCTGGACAACTGGCGGGAGATTAATTCACTCGACGACCTCATTGCTTGCAGGAGCATTAAGAGATAGCTCGCAACATGGTTGTCACTTGTCAAGACCACTAATCGTCTCTCTCTTTCTCCAGTGTGAGGATGCAATCGGGAACTCAAGAAAATGCGGTAGCATAATGGCAGGGGAGAGGCTTCATCGTTGAGCGTCCAGTGATATAAAGAGGAAGGGAACACCTCTGATAAGGTGCTTTGCCTATATTGAAGAATGAATAACTTTGATATGAAACAATAATTCTTTTTGTCTGTTACACTTATGAGATACAAAAGTGAAAGTAAAAATTCCTCCATATCTTCTATTCCCGAATTTTCGGTCAGTACGAGAGTTTTAAGAGAACCGAATCATACTTTTAAAACTTTTTAAAAATAAGTTTTTTGCACATACCACTATTCAAAATAGCGATTCAGTCGCACGTTCTGCAACGTCAGAAAATTCTCTAAATTCTCTAAAATACAT
This sequence comes from Panulirus argus, assembly GCA_038088735.1. Lineage (NCBI taxonomy): Eukaryota > Metazoa > Arthropoda > Malacostraca > Decapoda > Palinuridae > Panulirus > Panulirus argus. The sequence continues at coordinate 712 of JAYMFT010179960.1, forward strand.
GACAGTACATACAATGTCTTCAGTCATCTAATTTCTTAAAAAAGTTTAAAATTACTAAGTTTACCTTTAATTCCACAACCTCCATTTTCTATGGTGTGAGATGCAACGGGAGAGGCGAACTTGTCTCCTCCTCACCCGGACGATACACAACGAATATTCAATAATTATCTATTATTCTTTTTTCTTCCTGGAAGACTTGAACTGCTGAATACCCAGACAACGGACAGTTAAATCGGTTCAACATGAGATTACATATATTTCTCCCTCGAAATCCTGCTCAAAGAGCAGAGGTGGTTCTTATTTTGTGATGCTCAAAAAATGTACACGTGAATACATTAATAAGTATATGATAGAGAAAACGAAGAAGAGAATTAATGGCTATAAATAAATACTCAAGAGACAACCAAAAGATAAAGAATTAAATCATTTCCTATTATTTTGCCGACGGAAGATACACAGTAAAAATATGAAGGCAAGCGTGTGTTGAGGAATAAGTCTGTGATAAATAATTCTGATGTGTTACGGTGAGTTATTTGAGTTCATGTTGCGAGCCTCAAAGGGAGAGGCAAAATAGGCGGGAATACAAAAGAGGAAAGCCAGAAGATGACATGAAAAGACAATTAGTGGATAGGAAAAACGGCGCGAAATAAAGAGGAGAGCAAATGTATTGACAGGTATAAACGATTTTGAAAATTCAGAGGACAAAAATATCGGTAAAGTTAAAAAAGATAAGAAAACTTCATTAAAGTCAACTAAGTAAGAATATTACTGAGAGAGACGGGAGAGCAGATGATAATACAATAAAAAAAAAACGACTAGTGCGAGAATATCGGAAGGGGCGGGAATTCAAGATGGGATGATGACTTAGGGGGGACGGACTGGGGACAAAAACGAGATGGTGCGGGCGGGCGGGCTGGCTGGCTCACCTTCACTGCCGCTACAAAAACTGGACAGATCGCGCCATTTAAAGTCCTTCCTCTGGTTACACATCTACCCGCTATCCCTGGCGATGATCTCCCGCCTTTCCAGCCCCAGTTTTTTGGAGGGGCCTCCTGCAGGATAAGGAAATGGTGTTCGCTCTGACCGTTCGCCTTTCACTCTCCATTGACCATGATGCGAGACATGGAAAAAAAAAAGAAAATATCTACAGTTCCTTGTGGATCTCCTGTTTGTTCAGAGGACAATGTCTGTTTGCCCGTCGATTCGTCTGACTTCATTTTTCTCTTTAGGCGAAGATGATTACAAACTGACGATTTAGAGACACACTAGGCTACAGGACATGATCGCTCTTCGATGATAGACTGGAAGGGCAATGATTGTTCGCTGACACAACTTGCGCTGTAGCAACGTGTAACTGCGCATCGATTCACTAACATGCTTTCTGGTGGTTAAAAGTGATCGTTTTCCTGCACACTACTCGACAAAAATAAGAAAATTATCATTTAATGACCGTAGTAAATTCTCATTTATCATACTTATTTCCTGCACGCTCCTCGGTACATATCAACAACAAAATGCATACTTTTGTGTGTAGCTGACCTCAGTGTTGATGGAGAAAAGGTGTTATTTCTTGGCTCCTCAAGATCTGGACACATTCCAGAGCTTGGTTGACCTCCGAGGCAAACTAGCGAGTCAGTTATACGTGTTGTTGCTGCTGCCCTGAGCAACACGCTCTCAATCGTAAATATAAACTGTAAATGATTTGCATTGTGGCTGGGAATATAGCAAGAGGAAAACAAACAGACAACAGACCACTGGGTCCTTTCGAGGCTGTTGGTGATGGCGGAAGAGTTTGGAAGCAGAAAAATTGCTGTGGTGAAACTAGAAAAGCAAAATATTCGACTTAAGGAGAGAAATGCCTGTAAACTTTCCATGTATTTATGGAGGCACTAATAACGTAAACGACGGACCTGGAGCGAAGTGCCTGTCGAGTCTTTTCTTATTCAAACGTACATATTGTTCTGCTTTCAATTGCTTTACCTGACAAATCGTTCCACATTTTAAGTCATGTTGAAGAAACTACTTTTTGCCTCATTGGAGGCAAAACGTTTAACCACGAGTTTGTATCCATCACTAAGAGTGAAATCAAAACAAATCTAACATTAAGTAGCTGTTTATATCAACATCATCCAAGCCTGTGAATATCTGAGTGCCTGTATCAGATTACCTCTTCACCTTCTCTTTTCTAAATAAATTTAAGTCGTCTAGTCACGTCTCTTCAGATTTCTCAGTCCAGAAATCATTTTGGTCGCTCGCCACTGTACTCTTGTCTATGGTCAAGTAGGTTAACCAAAACTGAACACAGTATTGTGTGTCAGGGCGCACCAGTGAAGATTAGAGTCTGGAATTAAACTCGTACACCCTACCTCATTTACTGCTAATGTACACTGCTTACTTGACTTTTGGACACCAAAGAATACTACACTTAAGTCTTATTTCCTTATATGCCCTTTGGTAGCTCAGCAAAATTCATATTGTAGCTTGCTCCCTCGTTTTTACTGCTTCTGTGTAAAACTTTATACTGATTTGCATGAAAATTCATTGGCTACCTATGACCTCCGACTACCCGCTTGTTTGAGTCAGTCTGCAGCTACTGACAGTCAATTTCTGTTACAGCATTATCTGGTTTGTTACAACACAGCTTATTGTCAATAACATTATCTTATATCTACGAGAAGGAGAACCGGTCCCAAGGCTGATCCATGTGGCACACCACTTGTTACATTTAACCATTCTGAGACTTGGCCGTTATACCTACTCTTTGTTTACCATCAATTCACCATGTGACAACTTTTGCTAGTAATCTTTGATGCAGGACTTTGTCAAACGTATTCTAAAAATCTAAACAGAATACAGTCAACCGGTTTACTTTCGTCAGACATGTTGATTATACGGAGAATAAAATCAAACATATTTTTCGAATATGAACGATTTTGTCGTGAACCGTGCTTAACTGGTGATCCTCAGAAGTGATTTACAGACTTGTCTAGAATGATACTTTCCATAAGTTTACCAACGGCATGTGTTAGGCTAATTGAATAATAATATCTGTGGAGGGACTTATATATATATATATACATATATTTTCTTAATGTCGGTGTTACGTTGGCCAACCTCCAACCGTCTGGAACTTTCCCTGACGCAACTGACTTGTTGTAGAGAGCAGTCAAGGGACTAACCTTCTGCCCACCACGCGTACAGTAATTCAACCCCTCGAGCACAATAAGGTCATCTCTTCTCTACAATAATTCAACTCCTTGGATACAATAACTCCACATCTTGGGTACAATTACTTAGCTGTATAGGTATAATAACTTCATCTCCTTAGGTACAACTAACTTCACCTCATAGGTAAAATAACTTTACCTGTTGCGTATAATGACTTCACCTTATGGGGACCATAGCTCCTTAGGTACAATTACTCAACTCCTTAGTTACAATAAATTCATCTCTTTGGTACAATAAGTTAACGCTCTTAATAAAATGAGTGGCCCAAACAAAATCTTTATGCACATTATAAAAACTGCTTTACCTCTTGAATGAACAGAATAAACAAGACGAGTCTTGACTACAATAATATCACCTTGAGAATGATTTAAATCCGTCAGCTATACTTGGGATAGAGACAGTTTCCAATTTACAGTATTACTTTAAATCCTCTGTTGTTTGAAAGAGGCTAATTCAATTTCTCGCCATTTTAAGCTGATGAAGTTATACCGTGATGTTAAACCTCTTTGCTTATCAAAAAAGTTATTTCGAAGTCTTTGTACATAAGCAGGAACATAATCTATCAAGAACGCATCAATGAACAAACAAAACTTAAACAATATTATTAAAAGAATGAAGAATCCATCGGCTTTAACAAATACGCATCAAATTTCAAGTTACTATGCATTTACAAGAAGTCATTTACATTTTGTTTTTCGCAAATTTTAATCGTTAAACATTTGCATCATGACAGCAAACTTGTTTGTGTGTTTTTCTCACCAACACATAAATGCAACCTGTACTGGAATTGTTCAGAGTACATTTCCGACTGGGTCTGACTCCCTTTCCAGCCCTGGGCTAGGCAATAAAGGAAGGTTTTCAACCCTTAAATTCTTGAAGGTTAAGGTCATAGAGGTCAAGAACCTAATCTGCAACTTGTGTGTAAGTTCAAAGTTCAAAAGGTCAACGGCAGGTCGACGTCGGGGACGTTTATGGCGTTTTCTCTCCATTAACTCGTCAGAGAAAAGCTATCTTAGTTGTCTCACGTGTTTGAGTGCATATTTGAGCTGTATATGTTAGCAGATAATTGTCTAGATGTCTTTGTCGTGAAAAACCCATCCATTGCGCATGCACACAGAAGGTAAATAGTCCAGTTTTCTGTGTATGCAAAAGACATTCCCGTTTTCTAAGTAAAGAACATAACCCCTTAGTTTCTTCAGACGTTTACGAGACATAAATTCGATGATTATCCAAAGATATAAATACAAGAACAAATTCTTTCCTTTTTATTCTTTGACAAGTGACAAGATGTTCGCTCACAAATCATCATAAGAGCTCAAACAAATATTCGCAAGATATTACAAATAAATGAAATTCTTAACCGACTTAAATCAACGGAATAGTCACCCCTCCGAAGGACAGTCGAATGGAAGACTTCAGTCCAGTTTTATAAAAAACAGACGGAAAATCGTTGTTACGTTTTACCACGCAGGTGGAAGGCTTCGAGGTCGGCCTTGGCAACACGTGGAGGAGAAATAATGAGGGAGGTAGAGGTAATTCATACACTGTGAGCGACATGGCTCACGATAACGTACCTTGTATGAGAGGCGACCCAAGGACGGGTCCGCTCATGATGGACTCCCGTTCTCCCAGTCAAAGAGACGAGTAAAAAAAAAAGGAGAGAGAATGGAAGCATGATCCGGTATTGCTTGTGCAAGAGTTTTTGACGAAGAAAAAATATTGTAAGCATCTCAAAAGCTCTGCAAATTCTTACTGGATTTTAAAGCAGTGAGAAAAAATATTGTAAGCATCTCAAAAGCTCTGCAAATTCTTACTGGATTTTAAAGCAGTGAATAAAATTCATATGGGTATTTACGTCGCTAGGAATATAAATATGCGTGTAAACATTTTTACAGAGAAAAGAAATGAAACCCAGTCTTTGGAAACCCCGATAAAAGAAAGGATCTCTAGATAAAATTCTAGAGGCTAAAATTTGGAGCTGCCGAAGGTCTCGGTTCCAGAGACTCTTAGCGGAGAAACTCTCAGCTCTGCAGCTTCTTGCTGTAGAAACTTTCATCACCCTAACCCAGAAACTCTCAGCTCTGAGGTACCTACTTCAGACGCTCACAGCTTTGTAGCTCCCTACTCCTGAAACTCTGAGCTCTCTTACTCCCTACACCAGAAACTCTCAGCCTTGGGCTTCCTAGTTCAGAAACGCCTCAGCTCCCTACCCCAGAAACTCTCAGCACTGAGCCACCAACTTCAGAAACTCTCAGCTCTGTATCTCCTTAGCCTAGAGACTCTCGCCTCTGCAGCTTCCTGCAGCAGAAACTCCCAGCTTAAGAAGTCAACAATTCTAAAATCTTTAAACACAAGCAACTTAAAAATCTAAACTCTCCTAATTTCAGTAACTCCCAAAAGAGATAGTTTCAATTTTCACTTTTGCCCTTAAAAGTATCTACCTTAGAAATCAGTCTCCATAGATGCCCAGCTCTAGAAACAACTGGTCTCTGAAAGTACCTTCCTTAAGAATGAAACACTAAATAGATTCTCAGCTCTAGAAACATTTGGCTCCTGAGAGTATCTTTTTTAAGACACTAAAGTCTTAAAAAAATGTTCAGTTCTCGAAACATCTAAAATTTTTCATATGATAATCTTACACACACACACCAAAACTATATACTGTACATGCGATCAACTCCACGCAATAAACACTCTACAACCCGCAAATTTCTAGCGGCAAACAAACGGCATCGTCAGCCTACAGACAACACCCGTCTCTGGGAATACCTACCCGTCTTGTAACTCCTAACCCTAAGCACCTCCAGATGTCACCCCTGGCACTCGATCATCTTCGTCCAAGACGTCGTTCTTCTGCTGTCTTCCGGTTCCCACCTCCCTCCCAACTCTCACCCGCCCGCCTTGCCTTGCCTGACTTGTTCTCAATCCCAGAAGGCAATCCAGTGCTGGAGGAAGTAAGCTTTCCCAAGAAAGCAATTACCCAAAAGGCAAGCGAGGTAAGATAGAGAAATTCCCCTCTACAGTTACCTCTGCAGTACACGAGTTGGATAACTCAGAGGAGATCATTTCTGAGACAGTACTATCTCATGTCAGCCTGACATATTCGTGTCATTTCTGTGACAATCATCACATGTCAACTTGATCTGACTGTCATGTCGTTTCCATGACATTCATCTCATGTCAGATTGACTCGGCTCCGTCATGTCATTTCCCTAAATTCCTTATCTTGTAGAAAAACATTTATTTCTTCTACTTTTGTCCCACTTATTTCTTACTGTTTCTTCCCTCATCATTACATATCTTTCTACCCTCATACATCTCTATTCTCCCTCATACATCATATCTCTATCCTTCCTCATACATTATATCTTTATCCTCCCTCATACATTATTTTCCCACTCATTATTCTCATATTTGCATCTTTTAGACTTCGTATACTTTTTTAAAAATCTTCCTCCTATCGTAATATTCCTAAATGTCTCCCTCTTCCCCATCTCACCTCCAAATTCTGTCTATCTATTTCCCTCCCTATTCCCATATCTTTATTCCTCCACTAATTTCCACCTCAGAGATTATATTTCTTTTCCCTTTCATCCACAGTCTACCTCTTTCAATCTTCCCTTCACACACAAACAACCTAACCCTCTCCCTCATCCCTACTCACGTCCCGTTATTCACCCTTAAAAACCTATATAAATATTATTCCTTTCAACCCACAACATTTCTCTTCTTTTACTTCTTATCACAACAAACTAGATTTTCAAATTTTCATATTCCTATCCATATCTATTCCTCCCTGTCTCTCAATATTACTGCTTGTCTTTGCTAATTTTTCCATTCCAATATTTCTCCAAACTCTCACACACACACACTCACGCATTTCTCCCCATTTCCTATTTCGTCCAATCCCAAAGCCCTATATAGTAGTCCTGTCTTACGGCGTAGGTACTCGTGGGTGGGTAGAATAGTAGTTCGGTAGTTAACCGCCCCATATGACTCTACCGTCTCCTGACTACAGCCCCAGTTGCCTTACCTAATCCTCCAACCTTTTCATCTCCCTGTTAATCCTTTGTTCCAATCCCCGCAACCCAATCTTTCCCTCCAATCTTCACATACCTACAGTTTACTCCTCCCTACCCCTGTCTACCTATTCCCTACACCTCAGCTTATGTCTCCCGTACGTCCACACTAACCCTCCTCTATTCCCCATTCAACCCCGCTTCCCCACGTCTGTACTTCCTTTCCATCGCCCCTGACAATCCCACACCTGCTCCAGATAGACTAGTTTTTGCCATGCCCAACTCTCACTACCGCTGGGACACACCCTTCTCTCTCTCTCTCTCTTGATGAAGATGGTGGACTAGTTTTTCACGGTGTAGTCTTCAGTCCAAGATTAGCATGAAGATGGTACTCCCCCCCCCTTTTTTTTTTTTTGCCGGCGTGTGTACGTCACTCAGGTGGGCGCGGTCCCCGATCCAGATCAGAGGGAAGAAGACCCTTGCTCGTTGTTTTTCTGTCTTGCTTCCCTGGCGGTGGAGTTGCGGTCGTTGGTTCTAAGCCAGGGCGCGGCGTAGGGACTGTATTGAGGAAGAGGTTCTCTTCGGGGGGGAGCGTCGAGGGAGAGTGGAAGGAAGAGGTTCTCTTCAAGGGAGCGTCAAGGAAGAGTGGAAGGAAGAGGTTCTCCTCAAGGGAGCTTCGAGGGAGAGTGCTAGGAAGAGGTTCTCCTTAAGGGTATAAAGTCCCTCCTTAAGGAGTCTCGAGGGAGAGTATACTGAAGAGGTTCTCCCCAGAACGCGTCGAGCACCCATCCACCCACCTACGAGTACCAACGAGGAGGAGATTTTGCCACGGTGGCAGGGCTAGCGCGTTCATGCTCACCACTGGACTCGTACGCTGACGAAGGACCTCTATCTCTCTCTCTCGACCGCCTCGCCTCGCCTCGTCCCCTCACTCATCTTGCTTGATATATCATCCTCTTCTATTCAGCAAGTACTCCTCTGGCGTAAGCCTATTGTCCTCCACCTCATCCTCAGGACTCCCTGCCGGGGAGGGATTGTCTGTCCAGAAGAATGACTGTGGCATTAGGCAGTATATGAAGACCTTCCTGCCGGGGAAGTAATGCCGGTCCCCCTTCCTCCCTCGGAGCACCTCGTCCAGCTCTCCGGTATTCATCGCCACCACAAACGCTGTGGGCGCCGGTCACGGATTCGATGCCAGACAATACAGGTTCCGATCACGGATCCGATTCAATGATAGCCTGCCTTGAGAGGTCGTCACGTTCACTTCATTGAACTTTGCCGGTAACCCCTGCTAGTTTATTGTGCACCCCAAGTTCATCCTGTGAGCGGTAGCGCAAAAGGATTACAGAGGTCACAAGAGTGTATTAGTCCGACCCCAGTGGGTCAAAACTACGTAGGTTGTTATCAAGTTGATTCACTGTAGATGTTTCATTACACAGCTTTGTTGAAAACAACAATGAGTTGTCAGTCAGAAGCCTCAGAACTGTAATTAGAAAGGACCCAACGGACCTCTCTGAAGCACGAAGACGAGTTCAGATAGACCATTTCACTGCCGACGTTCCTCCTGCCGTCAAGAGCGGACACCGGACGCTCAAGGAATGTTACGGTTACTGTCCGACACTCGAGGACATTCCCTCTGGATAAGGCGTCACGCGTCTTGTTGCGTATAGACTGGAGAACTTCTTCAAAATGTTACTTGCAAGTGACATTAGGCTGAGCTATTACCTGCTGTCTCGAGGTCTCCCGAAAGTCAAGAGTGCAAAAAACAATATATATATATTTCAAGAGACAGGTTTTTCACTGTGCAAAAAAACAATATATATATATTTCAAGAGACAGGTTTTTCACTGTCTCAAAAATTTGTAAATACTTTCCCTGTCTGTTTTTCCCCCTTTCTCAATTCTCTCTATATTCCAATTAGGGCCCGGCCTTGATGTATATATCCAAAAAAACTACACCCAGCCGGGAATCCGAAAACCATCATCAGTGTTGATAACACCCTGGCATACATACGTATGCTCTTGCATTCTCTACGGTGATGCAGGATGGAGAACACGTCAGCTCCCGACAAAGAGCAGACATGGGAGAAGTGGCCACAAATATACTTTAATTCTAACATGAACAGGCAAATGCACCTATTCTGATGATGAAGAAAAAAGAGGCTTATCAATTTCTTCTGGTATACTATCATCGTCGGACAGGGTCATACCGTCGTTCTGAAGGACGGTACCGTCGTGCTCAGAGGTACGTTAAGTCGTGTTCAGGTGATAGTACCGTCGTGCTCAAGAGATCGCACCGTCGTGTTCAAAGGACCGTATCGTTGTGTTCAAAGGATCGCACCGTCGTGTTCAAGGGACCGTACCTCGTGCTCAAGGGATCGCACCGTCGTGTACAAAGGATCGTAATGTCGTGTTCAAAGGACCGTACCGTCGTGTTCAAGGGATCTCACCGTCGTGTACAAAGGACCGTACCGTCGTGTTCAAGGGACCGTACCGTCGTGTTCAAGGGATCGCACCGTCGTGCTCAGGGGACGTAATCTCAAGGACTTAATCAAGGTCCTCCTCATGTGAATACCATAACAAGTCACGGTACTATAACTCCTCCGATGCACCGAGTCCTGTCATCATGGGCGTGTCGAGCATGACCACCACCACCGAGGACCAAACCCACCCTCTCTACGCCCAGCACGGAACAACCCGTACACCCTTCCTTGCGTCTTGGCCACAGCTGCCTCCCGTCTGTCTCTCTCTCTGTGGCTCACCGAAGCCTCATTCTGATCATTTACTGGTCTCTCTCTTCCTCACGATGTTCCCGCCGGTGATGGCAGAGAGAGAGAGAGAGGGACTCTTTTGATTTACGTCCCGCCCGCTTCTGCAGCAGGACGTCCGGTGTCGTCACAGGATCTCCCGCTGGCATGAAGAGCCGTCGTTATAACCCGACTGGGAATATGGCCAGAGGTGTCGCTGCCTACCTCGCACCCGTGTCGGGCGAGGCTAAACACCGCTCGCACAGAGATAATGCTTCGCCTCCACTGCCAGTTTAGATCTCAGATTTAATTCCAGCACCCACAACCTGCCGTAGGTACAGTCCACCTCGCTCCCTTATAGTACGGGATGTAGGAGGAACTGACGGGACCATCCGGCGGCACAGTAGTGCTTACAGGTCGTTTGTGCAGGCCAACCCAAGGAGGCGTCTGTGCAGGCCACCCTCAACCACGCCATGGTCGGAGTGTCCATCATCGACTGGGAACTGCTTGGGATGGATGGGACGAGCCTAAGCGAGACGCGGTTAATGAGGAGGAGCCCCTGATTATCGGATCGTGACGAGCCTGCTTCGAGAGAGAGGGCGTCGGTAATGGCTTATTGAGCTGTTAGCAATTCACACTAAGAGGTAGTTTTACGTTGCTCAATCAGGCTGTAAAAGTGGGGTGAGGGTGGGCTGGGAGGTGGGGTGATATCTTGAATGGGGAGAGATCTGGGAGTGTGAGGGGGTGAGTTCGTGAGTAAGGGGAGGTCGGGGAGCATGCGGGGGTGATTTAATGGAAGGGGGGGGGAGGGAAGTGTGTGTGTGTGTGTGTGTGTGTGTGTGTGTGTGTGGGGAGTGGGGTGATCTCATGAAGGGGAGATGTAAGGGGAGTAAACTAAGGGGTCATGTCATGAGTAGGGAGAGGTCGGGGAAGGTGTGTGAGGGTGTGTGGAGGGGTCAACTCTGTTGGCGAAGGAGAGTAACTTGATTCCTTGGAGAACTTCAATGTTTCCAGCGTAAAGATCGAGCTGAGTTAGGATGACGAGGGTCCGTGTGGACGGTGGGGTCCCCAGGTATGCTAATGATCCTCGTGGGCGGAGGGCCTCTCTGGATGCTGACGATGCTGACATCGCGGGAGAAGGCGGAGATCTTTCCCAGGGAGGAGAATCGAATCATGTCTCCCCAGGAAGCAGAACAGACTCTCATGTCTGCCCAGGGAGAAGAGAGAGAGTACCTATCTAAGAATAACTATGACGATACTTTGCCCAAAAGTCAGGGCTAACGCGATGGGTTCACCGCAGAGAGAGAGAGAGAGAGAGAGAGAGAGAGAGAGAGAGAGAGAGAGAGAGAGAGAGAGAGAGAGAGAG
>JAYMFT010179971.1:0-42344 GCA_038088735.1 Panulirus argus
ATATATATATATATATATATATATATATATATATATATATATATATATATATATATATATATATATATTTACTTGTTCGCCGCTTTCGTCATGTCGAGGTAGTGACAAGAATAGAAAGAGAAATGGTATCATTTGCTCAAATCCACTCCCTGACTGTCATGGAAAACGTACCGAAATACAGCCCTTATCCATATCCAGGATCCACAGACTTTTCCGTAAAAGTAAATCACAAATGTGCACCACATCAACAGCCATATCATGACGGTCTCTCCAGTGATGGGAAATTCAGAATGACTTTTCAATGGGTTCTTTTCAGTCGCATTTTTTCTTGCTGTGCTGGACTGCAGCCAAGTGTTCTAAGAGTTTGAATAGCTTATCTGTAAAGAAGATATACTTAGAACTGAGGAACTGTGGTATGAGGACCAATTTCCACAAAAATTTATAAACCTTTGCAAGTGCTGTGAACTGGCGGGTTGGTCATCCAATGCTGGTGTTGACATTACTCTTTTGACGTTAGTGAAATACATCAGAAGCTCTTAACCACCATAGTGAACAAAGGCATTAGAAACTGTCGTGTTGGGTAGCTTACGAGGAGAAGCTAGAACGAGTCCTGGATGAACCTCGTTGTGGTAGCAGCTCACCTGATATTGCTCTGACATCTAAAGGCCTGATTGGAACCAAAGAAACTGTCTTTCCTGATAAAAAATATATCAAGAACTGTAAGCTTAAGAATGAAAAGCGAATGTTCTCAATGATATGATAAAACACATTGTCGGGAAAGAACAAAAATATCCTGATATTAAACTCAACCAGACTCCAAATAATATTTTTGAATCCTCCACAGTAAATGACAAAGTGAGGCGGAAGTATAAAAAAAAAGAAAATGCAAATGTGTCTGAAGATCATATAATCCAATGGTCCTAAAATAAGGATATCGAGATGGATAAAATTACATTGATATATAGTGGAAAAGTATCAAAAAAGTTGATAAGACGCGCAACAGGAAGATGAAAGAGGACTTAACAAATTAAGAACACTGAAGGCGGACGTTATGTTATGGAAACAGTTAACCCTTGCGACCATAAGTAACGGTAAGCGAGTCGGTCTACAATACATAAACGTACGATTCAGTATCTCCAGCATCTCTCACGAGAGGTGAATATGCAGCTCTTCATCAGGACACTAGGCGTGGGGTAGAGTAACTGGGGAAGGTGGATTTATAAGGGGTTCGGAAGAAAGAGAGGACGGGGGATAAAATTACGGGGAAGGGAATCATACGAGAGAAAAGAGGAGTGAGTGAAGATAAAGAAACCGGCTTGAACTAAAACTATATGGAGCGGTGATCTGGAAAGACTTTGGAATCCAAATACACATGAGGAAAGTGAATGTTACAAGAACAAGGGCCGGCAACTGGTTGAGACAGCTCTTAGACCTGGTCTGTGTGCCTCTGGCTGTGATAAATCTGGGGGGAAACTTATACAACACACGACTCCCCACTATACTTTGGTCGGTATCTATGTACTTTGATCGTGTATTTGTTGATCTAGCTAAATATATAGCTTCTTATTTGAGGTAATGCCGCGCCGTTACGTCTGCTGCAATTGCCGATTTCTGTTTTTTTGTAACTGTCCCAGTGAGCAATCTTCCAGAAGATTTAATGTCACTCTGTATTTCTTTGTATGTATTTCTTTTTTTTTTTTTTTACGTGTTACATCTTCCAGGAAGAATGTAATCTACAGAGCAATTTAGGCCGTGTGATACTATCTTGAATCGGTCATTACTTTCTTATCTCGTCTTCTCGAAATCTAAAGGATAATAACCTTTTAACTCTTGAGAATGACTCCTTATAAGAAAGTTATTCGTATATGTCTCATTGTCAGGACCCAAAAAGTGAGATGAAGAGGAAGCGAATAACCAATGTCGTAATTTATACAGTGCATTTACCACGGCTTTTAACATGACTTGAGAACTGAACTATTAGATGGCAATAACCTCAGGCCTTCATTGGTGCTTTCGGTTTGTATCCAGAGATATTTACTAGACTGGCATGGTAGCAAGAACATCGACAGCGCTCTAACGTGCTGATCTCTTTACAAAAAACACACATTTCCGCGTGCGATAAAACAGAAAACGACGAGGCGATATTACTGGACACAACAGAAAGAAAGAAAAATGATTCCGGAAAACAGGTGATGTACGTGAATATCAGGGTAATTTCAGTGCCACTCTGAAAATCATTGAAATCTATGCATATGACATTAAGAAGAAATAAAGAATTCTAAACACGGTGATTTCGATGGAAAAGAGTAAGTGGTGACTCTTGCTTGCTTAACGTGGACTGAAGGTATGATTACTGGAAAACAATATAGAACCTGATAACAGACAGGATATATATATATATATATATATATATATATATATATATATATATATATATATATATATATATATATATATATATATATATATATATACTTACGTACATAACATCCGATCATTAGAGCTAAATGAAAATGATTTAAATGAGATTTAACAACTGCAAATTAAAAACCAAACCCTAGCTAGATAATATGATAATATATTTGATCCTCATAAGTAAGATTTTATCTCTGATCCCTAACATATACTGCTAATAAACAACAAAGTAGTTGTCTCCTCTATTATAAATCTGAATAATTACAGATTCATGCATATAAATTTGTTCCTTGTGATGGGCTCAGTATGTCATAGCGTTAGGTTCAAATCAATCGGAGATTAGCATAAAAATGGCAGATTATTGGATTCTAAAGGAACACAAAAGGATTTCAAACAGCAGCTGGACACGACGTCCTTTCGAGGTTTTTTGTGAGATTCCCAGATGAGTGAGGTACGGGAAGAAAGGCATACAGATATTTCAAAAAGCAAAACATGCAAAATTTTCATGTAACGTAGGATGCGTAAATAACGTCATCAAAATATCTATGGTACTGCTTTCAACGACTCTAACTGGTAAACCATCCCATATGTTAACAATCCAGCTGAAGAAAAGTGCTTCACTTCATTCGAGGTTAAAACTTTTGCACATGAGTATATATATCCATTACAGCGAGTGAAATCGGACTAACCAAACCTCAAGAAGCTTCCTTGATCGAGGTTTTTGAAGTCTTTAATGATTCTGAATACTTGTTTTAGATCGCTTCTTAACCTTCTCATTTCTAAGCTGAATAATCTTAAATCGTTCAGTTGGGGGAGCCGTATGGTGGTATCTACATACCAGCTGAGTGATGCAAGGTACTACCACTGTGTTCAGAATAGGAATAGGATGGTACTAACTAGGTAAGGGTAAACATCCCCTTTAACTTACGACTGATTAAGTTAAGTAGCTTCAAACGTCTCATGGTAGACGCTACCTTTGTCCTGTGAAAGATGGAAGTAGCAAGTGGACAGAAGTTGACAATATCGCTGCACTTCTGTGGTGGAGGTGCTGAGGGTAACTCGAGACACGTCGGCCCAGGAGAACACAAAAGATTTTCACAAAGATAGTGTCTATGCAGTGGGGTTTGATACTACAGTCGCACGCTCGCTGTACGTGGACTATATTTGTCCACCAAATAAATACATTCCACATCCAGTAACATTACAATACGCAAATCAGAAACTTGGAATAGATATTATCATGTTTAATACATAGGAAAAGTAATTTTCAGTTCATTTTTCAATTCATTCAAAATCATAAGACTTCACAGGTCTGTGTTTCGATTTGATTACTCTAAAACAGAGAAGAAAAAGGAAATGTTCGCGTTTGATCGATACTCTCGTTTCACCACCGCTTCTAACACCGGATTATAAGTACACAGAAATATGCAATCTTTAGAGCTTCAGCTGCGATCATTGAATATCGTTACAGTCGAAGGTTAATGAAAGATCAGCGAATTCATGTCATCTGTTTCAACGCTCGATTACAAAAGCTGAAGTGATTCAATGACATTAAGTATGAAGAGAAACTACACAGGTCTTGTTCATAATGATCCAACTGTCATTTAGGAAAGTTAGTAATGGGAAACTGTGGGTAATTTGGTGTATATAATTTTTATCGTCTCTGTCAGGATTGCTTGTCTTACTGTCTGCTTCACAGCAACCAAGCAACCAGGCTAGACTTAATGATATCTTTGCCCCTCTCCATAGATCGTACACCTTCATCTTCTCTTTGTCTTTACTCCTCGCCTTTACATTTTTTCATGTTTCCGTATCTTTTCATTTTTTTTTTTCATTTTTTCCTTTTAGGGGCCTGACCTTGATAAAGGCATCTGTCTGTGACTGCAGCCTTTACCATTGAGGAAAAAAAAAAAAGGACAGATGAAGAACAAAGAGGGAAAAGAAAAGCAGACGAAACACAGGAAGAGGACAAAGAGAGATTAAGAAAACGAGAGGAGAGTTGTCTTATGGGTCTCTAGTCTTTGGTCTCTCTGAAAATCGGGGAGTTCTGTAAATAATGTTAATATAATGACCAATCAGGTACTGATGATGACGAAAGAGGGAAACTTAGGTGAAGGGTCAAGGATCGACTTTAGGGTTAATATGAGAGAGAGAAAATCCTGGGGATCAGCAATACCGGTGACTAGTATCGTACTGTATATATGCATATATATTGAATTCATGACAGTTCACGAGAAGACATTATGAAAGCAGATGTATCTTTGAGCAACTGAAGGTCTGCTCACTACGAAGTACGATCAAGCACAAGAAGCAGACGGACGCACACGGACACAGGAACGAGTTCATCAACAAAACGGGTATAGAAATAAGCCGAAAAAGAGACGGCAGGGAGATGGTAGAGGTTAGTGATGATCGTCTCATGCGAAGCGACCACAAACTCCGTGGTCTTTGTGGTATAAAAAAATGATATTAATGTTCGTGTAACTCTCAGATGAAAGGTTGTTATTTCCATTTTTTTTTACAGTTCACGATCGATTGCTGAAGCACCAAAAAACCTCAGCGCATACAAATAGCTCTTTAATCGCGGTAATCGACGCCCATCGTAAACTATACCTCGCTGGGGAGAGGAGTATTGGTTACTGAACCTTGGTTGGTATCACTGATGCGGTCAGTCAGTTGTATCACTGGGTTGTGGGTACGATGACTTGTCTACCAAACATCATTATCACTGCTGCAATGTATATCAGAGGAAAGATTAAACTAACGGTGGGAACTCCATTGTAGATATGCCTTGGAGGAAGCAACTGCATAGTTGAGGAAATCGTTAAATATACTTATGTCTTTTTATGGCCAGATATAAGGTACACTGTTCTGATGCTTTTGTTTCCAAATACCAAACGCTCATCGATTATCAACGAGAAATGAGCACATGATTTGCTTTGAGATACACTTGTTGCTAGCAAAACCCATGACCCTATTTTACGTTTTGAATATATATTATATATATATATGTGTGTGTGTGTGTGTGTGTGTGTGTGTGTGTGTGTGTTTGTGTGTGTCTCTGCCAATCGTCAGGTCAGCATACCATCCTATGTCTTTATCTTGCTTGATGAATAAACACTTTAGTTTCTTTACCCGCTCCAGGTGATTACAGAGATCAACATTTTGTGTCCTCTACGTCAAGGGAAAGAAAACCGAAAGCTAGATTTACATAGTATTCAAAGGAATCAAGTGCGGAAACATTTAAAGATACTGAATCCGAATCCCTGGTCCTGATGATCAGTCCCGAAGAATATTGAATGGAACAAGACTTCATATGAAATTTCTAATTACCAAAATATTTGACAGACTTTTGCAATAGAAAAAATCGAATGACTGGAATCTCGGGAATAATAACATCAACATAATAATAAAAAAAAGGACAAGAAAATAAGCCACAAATTATCCGCCTGTGATTCCTAGTTTGGCGTTAAGAACGTTAGATAAAGTAATCATGAATAAAGTTTATAAAGTTTTTACATTTTAGCTTTTAGAAACTGTTTAACTGATAGCTGAAAGTCTGAAATATTAATCCATGTCTAACGAGCTCAGTATGATTCTTTAGTTATATCCATGTTACCTAGGAAGTGAAAATACTTTCAGCTCTTGAATTCCTGACAGTCAAAATTTTTTTGATAAAGCGGCATTTACGAGACAGTTAGGTAACACTCATTAGCCACGTGCACAATATCGAGTTTTCAACATGGACTGCCTGACGAGTAGAAAGCAACGAGCAGTATCAATTCCTGTTGTATGAAATGAATATATCCAATGAGTATAGAGACATTTTCCCTTCCTTTCAGCCGGACAATGACAATTCACCTTAGAGATTGCTAGGAGGACGCTCTTCTTCCATCCTTTATGAGATGAAGTCAACCAAGACTTGCTTGCTCTTTCTGTGTGTGTGCAAATGAACAGGATGAGTTCATCTCAGGACATGACATTAGTAAAAGGACTGTAAACTCATTCAAGGCTTTTTACATTTTTCTCCCACGACATTAAGGATCATGTGCGAGAGAAAAGGATTTTTCTTTTATATCTCGAAAATGATGTACGTTATCTCTGACACCGAGCATATCTTCTGCACGCGTTTGAGCGTGTGGTATAGTGTTGAATGTGCGTTTTTCTATATTGCTTCTTTGAGGGAGTTTATATTACTAGTGCCATCTGCCAGAGCATTTATGTACGAGAATATTTGTTTTTTCTTTTCTATTTGTGTTCAGTTATGAATACGTACGTATAGTAACACAGACTGAGTGAATTTTGTACCAGAATTGTGCGGGATGAAGCAACGAGAGGATATGGACTAATTCACGATCCTTCTACCCCAGCAGTTCTAATTAACCAGTCCTCAAGAAGTGACTATAAACTTCACCTTCAGTATGATACAGTGCCGATACGAAAACCAGCCACATACATCGCTTTGAATTAGGATTGTGTCGCAGTTTCTTTTTACGTGCTTGTGAGCATTGCCGACCAGAGACAGTGGAGGCTGGCTGAGAGTCCAAGGCGAGTTATGGGTTAATATGTAAAGCGTTTAGCATACGTTTTCCAGCGTGGTAGATACTCAAGGCTAAGGGGTATAAAGATAATGAGGAATAAATTTTCATGTACACAGACCACAA
Source organism: Panulirus argus (assembly GCA_038088735.1). Lineage (NCBI taxonomy): Eukaryota > Metazoa > Arthropoda > Malacostraca > Decapoda > Palinuridae > Panulirus > Panulirus argus. The sequence goes on from JAYMFT010179971.1 coordinate 7,080, forward strand.
TATCTCACGGAGTAATTGATAGTAAACAAGTCCCAAAATACTACTCAAAGTTATGGCTCTCCTTGAATTGTATACGGTAGTGTTGCATGTGAACGAACGTTTATGAAATCTCTTATCACCATCAGGGTCAGCGCGTATCTATGTAGGTGTTCTTCGTCGCATGTTTTGCCCTAAGGCGATTTTCGATCTCCACCTGTGTTCTACTCTCTCTCTCTCTCTCTGTATCGAGACTTCTAGATCCTATGGTATACACGGTGGAGAGAACACTATCATCAGTATCTCGACTTCGCACGTACTATTGTCCTGTATTGTCATTGCTGTAACAGGATCAAAACAGTTTAATCTTTTTTTGCATGACTGAATTCAGCTTATGATGTGGTATGAAAAATATATTACCTTCTTTTTTCCCCCGTCAGAACTCCACACCACAATCCTACACCAGAAGCCTGGTAGATACCCTTGCCAAAGAGAGGGTCATGACGAGATGAGACTCAGTATTTCTCTTAGGACAAAGGCACCCAAACGTAGCTTATCAAACTTGCTTCTTTCTTTTTTCTTCTACATCTATACCATCAGAAGTACGGAGCCATATGAAGTAGCGTATACAAGAATATGCAAGTGGAGAATAAGCCTTCTAGGTGGATAGCTAGCATCATCATTATTTCTTCTAAGAGTTCACTGGGCGCGGTATTCGTAACCATTGGGGAATATATCAGCAACATTATCTTATTCGAGGATTTAAGTAAGTTCAAGTAAGATCTCGAACTTGGTAAACTAAGAATTGGCAACAGACATTTACAATATGGCAAAACAAAACATTATTCTGGAAGGGCGTCATGTTCAGAGAGTGCCACAAATGTTCACATTAAGTCTGAAAACACTAAGCTTCTGCAGGAATCTGGGTCTACGTCATGTCATCCACACGCAAGTAGATTGTCTAATGCGATTTGATTTGTCAAAAGCAAGCCCGTGGGGTCGTTTGAGGCACTAGGAACTGTAACTCAGTGGGAATGAAATGACTACACACTCTGCTTCTAGGAAGTCCACCAACTCCGTTTCAGCGCCATTAGATACGTTGTATTCACGTTAACGTTTTCATTAATATACCTTTTCAAGCTACTTGGAACAGAGCTGGATCAGGGGAATCATGACAGACGCGGTATGTGGAAGACTCCGCCGGACCAAATGACTTAATGGCATTGCCTTTACGGTTGTTACAGGTTAACCAGATAATCAAGAGGATGCAGCCGCGTCTCTCGGAACTACTTAGAAAAAGTGCTAAGGACTGCTGGCCAACAGGTACATCAAAAGTGAATCTGCTTAAGCTGTCGTCAGGAGCTCTCTAGTGGAAGAGAGAAAAAACCTTTAACTGTGGTTTCATCAAAGGATGAAAAATTAAGAGATCAGTATTAGATTATAAGATGAGGCAATTAACCGTTTCGTCCCCTAAAAAAGACGAATCATTATCGGGAGAACTGTTAATATCATGATCCTGAAGCTGTAGAATTCCTCAAAAAATGTGGAAGAAAAGGTGACTCGAAAATCAATTCTGGGAATCTCTTACGAAAACAAGAAGTAACAAACTTCCAATATCGCTATCCAGATCTAATTCATCCCGTACGCTACCGCTATCCATACACCACTCTCACCAGGAAGATGATCTCCACAATGGAGAAGATCAGTGGCGCTGTTCGCCTTTGGCTATGTGGCGTTCTAGAGGCCACCTCAGCCCTTACCAAGCAAGGCCTGAGCTGCTCACTAAGAACACACACCTCAACATCCACAGGGAAACAAAACGTTAACTTAACATCTGCGGATTACCTGTCCAGGTGTAACAGAGATTAGGTGCACATACGCTAAACATTTAGACTCAGCGTCAAGGATGACTCCTCCTCAGGGATTAACCTTTTACGGGTTCATCTTATCTCACAATGTCTTTTTGGTCATCTTCTCATATCTTGTCCTCTCCACAGACAGTCAGTCGCCATATACAGTTCTTGTCAGTTCACGCGTTCTGATGCCTCACACCAACTTTGCCATCATCGTCAGACACCATGATGCCACATTGCTTAAGGAGAGGATATTCTACTGTTACAGTAAAACTCAGACTGGCAAAGATGCGGAAGTAAAACATGATTAGTTGTTAGTAAAGGTGTGTCTGGTCCAGCCAAAAAGAGGACAGTCTGGAGATCTGCAGATGTTTCCAGGAACGCCCTGAGTTGTGTTGCTGTCTCAGCTATAGGATCCATCTACCACCCCGGTGCAGGCGTTATCACCCTTAGCTGTCGTTCTTGTTCAACCTTGATAAAGGTGGGTCTGTGTGGATTTTCCTGTTACTGCACAGTGACGTTATATTTTCAGTTACTGGATGCTGATCGATCAGGCATAATAAAAGCCAAGAGTTACTTGCAACGATATTTTTTGCGTTGCTCACTTGGTGAATCTGTCTGGCATTGTTTTTTATTTGATCATCATCATACTTTTCGGTTCTTGATGAATCTTTCTTCCCATTTGAAGAAACTTTTGATATTCTAGCTTGCTTTCAATCAGTAACAGGCTCGCTTAATACCAGTGAAACGTCTGGCAGTGCTATTGATAGTACAGAGAACTTTTCACTTATGAAGTGATTCCTATTAGTTGTCTCTCAGTCGCTAGAGCCCGCATGACTTCAACATACTCCTTGGCTGGTAATGCATACAGTATAATGCTTGATTAGTAGGACGTACCATAGGGTCCGTGGATATAGAAAAAAGAAAGAGGAAAGGAGAAGAGGGAGAAAAGGGAAAAGGAATAAGACTTACTTAATTACTTACTTGTATCCTTTCAATGATATTTAGCCAGATGTCACTCAGCGTTCACCCCAAGGATATCGAGTTGTGAGGAAAGAGCAGTGTGAGTTATATGTTGTCAAGGGCTACATGTGAGATGGAGAGATTGTACGTCTGTGAAGTGGGCGCCAGCAGCCCACGTGTGGATGAGGCAAAAAGAAAAGGCAAATACGTGGGCCAAAGGAGCGACACTTGAGAACCAGCGAAGTGCTGGCTCACTGTGCAGCCGTCACTAACCCTCCCGATACCCTGCCATGGGGCAGGGACAGCGCGTAGCACATCCCACACAGAGAGAAAGATAAAAAAAAAAAAAAGAAAAAACAGACAACACGCAGACGATATACGGTTTACGGCAAAGCAAAGGAAAAGAAACATATGAGAAAATAGAGGAAGAATAGGATCAACAGGCAACAGACGTTTCTTGTCATTTCACTATCAGATAACTGGATCCCTTGTCACTCCATGTACAGTATGACACCCAACTCAGTAGCCACACACCGAGTGTTGGGTTCCTTTAAAGTTCGTTATTGGTGTTAATGAATTCGTTTATTATTACCTATCAACTATTGGGATTTAGAATTAGGTATTTTGCATTAATGGTATACATGTTTGGGGTACTTAATTTAGCTCTACTCCCGTGGAATGTTTTCAACAGTGTGTGTGTGTGTGTGTGTGTGTGTGTGTGTGGACACATTCTGGTTACCACGATAACATAAGAACTCTTCATGATAGTACCTTCGTGGTAATACCCTATGTACCCCCTGCAGAGGTGACGAAATGATTAGATTTTGGAACGCGTTATTGCATAAATTTATATTTTAGTCAGGAGAATTATCTTATAGTGGTATAACGCAGGAATGCTGGATGACTGGAAGGTAAGATTCATAATATACATGTATCAGGCAAAGACATGTATCATGGTATGAAGATTTTTTCTTTTTTTTATGATTAATGGCATTATTGATAAATCTTATTGTGAACTCATACCAAACTTATGGAGGGACACTAGACGTTAACGCATTTACCTCATACTCTCCCTGTGTTGGTGTTTTATGAAGGATTTATTAAGTGGATGAATACTTTTTAGACAAATGTTAACTGCAAGTGAACTTTTTCTGATAACGAATCTGCTTCTTCTATCACTGGAAAGATCAGATTGGTCCCCCACCGAGACACAGCCCCGGCATTTGTTCCTCTCACGTCTTAGAATGAGTGTCTCCCTCCCTCGCCATGACAGTATCATGCATCTCACCAGACGCACTGGAAATTAGGTTGAGTCTCTGATGACTTAAAAGAAAAAAAAAAGAAAGGCAAAAGGTTACGATTTTATCTCTTTATTGTTCTGGGTCTTGGGTGAGGCAGCCACATATGAAATCTGTAGGTGATCCACGCGTCAGAACATCTGTTTGTAATTGAATTTCGAGAATGAAAACAATTTACCTTTTTGCCCTCGCCTCCTAATCTGACAACTCTCTGCTTGATTTATGATTATATATGTATGAGAAAAATTCAGATGAAATCATTCATGTCACGCTTTCGACCGGCAGTACAAGGAAGTTCATATCCTGGCGAGCGATTCTTGGAAAAAATATCTGATGTGATGACAGGAATGAATTCAAGCGCTAATCCCCTTATAGACGAGAGAATTGATATTACCCTCTCAGCTGGACGGAACGAAAGCAGAAGTAATGAGGATAATGATCGCTACAAAGCCCAGGTGGGATTATAACACATTGCTTTCAATATTTCAGGTACGAACGGGGACGGGGAGTTCAATCATGGTCGAGCAGAGCTGGTAGACTTCACGTACGACACAAGAGCTGGGAGAGCACACAATGCGACCAGAGACGGGAGAACGCACTGGGCGCTCCACCGTGAGAAGTCGCATACGCCAGCGAGCGCTGTCCGAAGAAGGCATAATCAATTGGTTCTTGAAAAAACCAGTTACGCCTTAGTTCAGGGTCACAAATCCTCCATAGTTACGCTAAGTGCCGCATGGCTAATCCATTCTTACTTGTAGATAACATAAAAAGAGACCGCCCTGTGTGATGGCCAAACCGAGCACATCTGCGATGTCGTCCGAAAGCGAATTTCTATCTCCATCGGACATATTGGCTTGCGCCGGATTATTTTTTTCTTGATGGGTTACGAGGTTCCCACGGGATGCCCGAGGTACAGTATATTCATACAAGCTACAGCAGCCTACAGTGTGGTGAAGTGGCTGTTATCTCGGGAAGAAACAAAATCTACCATTATGCAGTTTATTGTCGAACTATAAGAGATTCAGGATAAACAAATCACAGGAGGGTCCACAATAAGTCCCGCGAATTTTATTTGCGTGTCTGACAATGTCTGGAAAGTGAAACAATAAATCTGATATTTGATTCCTTTCAAGGACAAGAAGCCTTGTGGGAAAAGGAATGATTAGTAAAGGAAACTCAGAACATCAATGCTAACTATAGGTGAATTTTAACATACCAGGAATTGAATCCATATGAGAATGAAATCATGTTTCATACGTAGAAGTACATGAAAGAGTTTCTTCAACATTAACTGTACACTTGAAAATAGATTTACTACTGATGTATATGACCGCACAAATTGCCGATTTATGTCTCCTCTCTCACTCCCTTTTGAGACTGCAGCAGCTACACTCAGTTTGTCCTTCGAAATGTGAACTATGACCTGAACTTGTCTGAACAAATAAATAACTGCTTCTCTGGTTTACGGACCATCTCCTTCTGAGAGCTTGGTGACTGTGAGCTACGATAACTCCCTCTTAATGTGAAGTATTAAGCGTTACCTGTAGACTACGCAGATGACGCTGTTATTACGCGTACGAGTCTTGTATTCTCGTATGTGATTGTCTGCTGTGTGGCTCAAGAACCGCATGGCTCCGGGAGTGTGTGCTTTCAACGATATGAGCTTTTGTATGGATCGGACACTGTTTATCGTTAGGGTAATGCGTGTCTGTCTACTGCGCTTGGACACTGAGAGTTGTTCACACAGTATTATGCCTTGGGCAGTTTGTGTAATGATGATGATAACAATGATTTACCTTGTACTGGATTAGCTTCAGTCAAAGGCTGAAAATATGCAGATTAGATACGTGCAAGATAATCACTAGGCCAATGAAAAATGAAAGGGAGTGTGAAAAATAATGATAACGTAATACCAGGATAGAGTTTCATTTATATATTACTGACTGCGCACGTTTTTTGGGTATTAGGAGAGATATTCTCTGGACCTTGACATTTAGAGTCTGGTTATTCATTTCTCATTTCTAATAACTTCAGTGCTTTCCAATAGCTCCTCCTCACCACACGGCTTAGTTCCCACATATCTTTTCGTTACCTGCAGTTCTACCATCAGAATCCTGTAGCCTAAGAGTTTTTCTTCAACAACAATTTACTCATAATAAACTCATGGAAAAGTTTAAGATTTTCCGCAATCTTTTCCAGAAAATTCACTTCAAATCTTGCCTAATCCTCTCGTCTTATCTTGCTGTATCACTGTATTGCTCTCCTATACCCCCTCATGTGCTGTTTAGATGATGTGCATCGTAAGTCTCCTTCACATACATCCCTAAGCTCCTTTTCTTGCTGGCGTATTTTTTTTTTTTTTCTATCACATATTTTCCTTTTCTTAACTTCCCTCACTTTCTTTGTTGTCGCTGTTAAAGCCAAAGGTACACATACATGCATACGTACAAACTCCTTCATTGCAGACTTCGTAGAACTTTTCACATTAGTGGTCTACATCTTGGTTACGAAACTCTTGTGAGTAGATTTGCATTCTCAAATAACATATTCAGCTCTGAGCATTTTCAACGATTATATCTTTCTCTGATTATGCTTTACAGTCTGACTTATGTCCTCATTAACCACGTTGTCAGACTCGAGCATTACATGATTGCTTTAACCAACTGGCCTACCATATAAGATACTTTCAATTATCATAAGTAGTGTAACGATACTATCTCGTACTGATGATGTATCATCCTCTCTGATTCTACTGTACCCAGTGACATACTGAAACTATTTTCCTGTATACACTGTAAGAACTTATGTCTTCATAAGAATTTACTTTCTTCCAGTCTGTGTTAACTTGCCTTACCTTCCTGCCCCAGCATTCCCTTCTGTGGGAGTATCCATAGCGCTCAGGAAGCCAGCCACATCCACTGGACGGATCTACAGTTCAAAAAGTGAGGTGAAGTTGTGTGTGTCTCTGTGGGATGACCCCAGGATATCTAAGTTGTAAGAGTTCAGTGTAAGGATGATAAATTCTATATTTTCGACATCTCTCCATAGTTAATTCAGGCACCATTCTAGATGCATATTTTTGTTCTCTTTTCATCTTGTATACAAGTAACATCATATCAAAGCTGAGCATGAATAGTGCACATTATCTCAAACATATCTCTATTCATGAACCTAAATGTTATTTTAATGTTTGCCATTAATAAACAAAATATTGCAATATTTTTCTCGCTGAGCACATCGCGTGAGATAATGTTTGGTATGTATATTCCATGATCTTCTAAGAATCTAATTCTTCTGAACTCGCCCCAGATACGTATCTCCACTGGTGAATATAAACGCCTCTCATATGCTTACTGGTAATTCTCTATCTTTTTCTTTATGTACTTATCAGGGGAGAAAATGTTTTATATCTATATGAAAAAACTCTTTCATAATAATCTGATTCCCCAATGTTAAAGCCAGACCACTGCTCTTGGACCTTAGGTGTGTGTGTGTGGTTTGCGTGGTATGTGTATTTACATAACTTTCCCTAGATATACTCTGTATCCTACGAGGTCTTTCTGATCTCGCCATTCTTAGTGCTTGACACTGACCCTCATTGGGATTGATGATCTACCTATTGTCTGGCCGCTAGGGCAACAAGACCCCCTTAAAATGTTTTACAGTCTTTGACATTAATTCTGCCATCAATTTTGTATCATTAATTTCTTTATTCTTTTTGGTGTGTGTGTGTGTGTGTGTGTGTAATTACCTATTTGTACAGTTCGGAGATGGAGTTTCAAACTCGAGAGACCCCATCTCTTGGACATCCTCTACTATCATGCAACCTTACTGTGTGTATGTGTGTGTGTGTGTGTGTGTGTGTGTGTGTGTGTATGTGTGTGTGTGTGTGTGTGTCTCATGCAGGATATATGGGGCATATGGCTTCGGTTAGGTACTGTGTGTAGCTTGGACAGTGTGTGCGATTTCTACAGTATATGTGGCTTAGGTAGTGTTTGTGTGGCTCGGAGAGTGGCGCCGTTACGGCAGTGCGTGTGAGGCACTGGGGTGAAGCTTACGTAGTGTGCGTGGCTTGGGTAGTGTTGAAAATTGATGTACATATCAGCAGAAATGACAACAATACTATAATGCGAGTACTGGAACCTTATCACAGCCTAACTGGCAGCATTGACAGTTGCACAGATCGGGCAATGAGTGCGTCTTGGACATCGCATGAGATTCGAACAGCAAGTGTGACTTGGGCAGTGTAAGTGGATCGGGCAGTTTGTGTGTGTGCGTGGGAGGAGTGGACAGAACACTGTGTATGTGGCTTAGGCAAAATCTAAAGATGAACGTGTACCGTCGGACCTTGTGGCAACAGCGCAAAGACTCGGAGAGTGTAACCTAACGTACCTTACCTATTCCCCGGCACCATCAGCAATTGTGGGGATCGAGATGATTGTGTGGTCCGGACGAAACTCATTGAGAGCCTCTTGTGTGTGACTCGCACGCTGTGTGGAGCGGGTCTTGTACGTACCACTGAATCAGCGGCGTCTGCCCTGTGACACGGGTAACGGAACCCGTACACCATCTTACACCAACAGGTGGGTAGCTCGGCCAGAACGTATGGGGCTCAGGCAGTGTGGGCGGCTCAGTTACTTTGCGAAGCCAGATATGAAACACTGAACCAGCAACAACATACCTTTCTTGCGAGTATTGGAACCTGACTAGTCTCAATGGTAGCATTAACAATTGTGAGATTTGTATAGTGTGTGTAGCTTGAAGACCGTATACTTCGAACAGTGTCTACGGCTTTTAGCGTGTTATAATAGTAAAATACAATACAGTGATAGTAATGATAGCTATAACGATACTACTACTTCCCCGGCAACGAAGGAAATATACAAAGCCTGTTGAATACCAGCCTGAACCTGTGAATTAGCGCTCTCTTGTAAGGATCTTTGAACTTCCTTGTTTTCACATTCTAGAATGACTTTACATTTGTTAACTAAATGAGCAGAAGTAGCACATTATAACCTTTCGCAGCCAGAATATTTTACGTTTGCATATTCAGCCTCGAGAAAAGACATTTATACTTTAGGGCTCCAAAGCAGTCATGAAGCCTAGTCACTCAATGAAACGGTTCTGTAAAGCCTAATTAACAACAGTGGGTGTAGCTGCAAGCAAATACTCCAGTTATTCAAACTTTTTAGCTTCGCTTTTATGAAGGCGAGCGTTTGCGAAATAACGTAGAGGAAGGTAATCCCAGGACATAAATTAGTTTAAATAAGCTTAATTTGCAATAATTGCAGATCGAATCAAATATATATTGCACGATATTTCAGCGATTTTTGTGTCGATATAACATAGTAATTCTTAAGCTCGGTTTGAAATTTAGAATTCCTCGAAAGGGCTTTTGACATTACAGGTTGCCCAGTAATACTTGATGTGATCTCTTTACAATGTCTGAGGGCAGAGGAGCCGGCTGTGATGTGTCTCTATGATGGGAGTATATATGTAGCACCCTGTATTGCCTTTCCCCTTGCTTTTTTGTTATGAATCACTGCATAATCTTCTACTCTCTTCTTTTTTCCTTTAACGAACTTATTTCCCTAATCTCAAATTCTGTTCACTCGTGTCGATGATTCCACTTCACATACTTCAACTCATTTTTCCTTTGCTCCACACTGTAATAATGAAATAGTTGTTTCTCTTTCTCAAGCAGAACATATATCCTCTCGTAATTGAGAATTGTGAGTCATCTCGAATTTCAAATAAATTCATCCATATAAGAACCCAATTCTTCCGATATCAATGTCTAAATCTCCCTCGTTTCCCTCTGATTAAATTCAAAACACTACAATCACTCCTGCGATAACTTAAGATCATTAGCCATATCTATATCCTCTACTTTATTCTAGATATCGTATATTACAACAGTCCAAAATTTGCTCCCCAGATGCTATGAGTGTAGTATATGTACCGCAGCTTCCACTATGAGTAGCTCTTCCATATCTCTAGGGGTTCTGTTCGCCCAAGCATGAAGTACCGCTCACATATTTTGGATAGCTCCTTCTCCACCTCTCTCTTAGCCAAGGAGGAATAAAAAGCCTTTCATCAAATAGAATCTCCAAATATCACTTCTCTTCTTCCCTCTCTTTTCGTCTGACATGGTGTTGCTAAACTTTCCCTGTTCTACAGATATTACTTCAGCCACTGCTCCTTTGAGATGTCTGCGGGTATCCCTACCACTACAGTTTGTACCTGTTGTATGCTCCTGGTTACTGCTTCCCACAAATTTTGTGGTAGACCATACTTACGACGATTAATGGCTATCATCCTCCTCCTTTCCTCGAAACGTGAGGTTGTGGAGATCTCTTTTAGCTCTAGTTTGTTTCTCATCCAACATTATCATCTTTAAGAGTCAGGTTTACCATCAAGTGAAGAGCTATAATCAGATTTTTTTTTTTTTCTCGTACTCCATTTTTCGTTCATCATATGACCATGGTAAGAGCATGTTTCTTGTCTTGCCCTGTCGGTTGCTATGAAGAAAAAATACTAGTTATCAAATGAATCAACAGCTATAACAGGATCATAGATTTAACGTAACCTTCTGGACTAGCTGTTGCTTTTGATAAGAGAGCCAGTTATGTCTCATGTGGCTTTAGGCTATATCCAAAGCTTTCCAGTTTGTCGTGAAAGTACTTGTATTTCATCTTTTTGATGACAGTATTCGGTACATATTCTTCTGACACGCACATCATGCGACAGTACTCACTTAGCTTCAAGCTGCCAAAGCAGGGTCTTTTTCTCCAAAACTCCACTATTCCTTGGACCATTCATAATTTACGGAGGGGTTTTACGTTAATTTGTATATCACTTTTGGGAATCTGTCGTTGTTACCTTGGGTATTGTTTTTCAAATTACTATCGTATATGTAACTGGGTTCGTGACCACGTGATATTCGCCGTTCACGGGCACAGAGGCCTTCTTCAAAGTAAAGTGTAACAGCTTCATTGCTAATCATTCGTGTTATTACTGCTGGCAAGTATGAAGCAGAACACTTGTAATCCACCTGAAAATAAGAAAGAAGTGCGAAATTATATATAACTTTTGCATGTCTACCCTCTTATGATTTTAAACCACGTTTGGCCTGTGCTGATAAAACTGGTTTGATTACTCTACTTAGGCTGATTGTACACGATAAGAGGCGTTGAAAAAGCAATAATACTTTAAAGTAACTCCTCTTAATATCATAACCTTACAGTAAGTCAGTTCTATAATCACACAGAATGTGGCCATTTTTGTAGAGCAGCAGTTGCTATAATAATTTTGAATTGCCTCGGTAAACTATTTGATACCACCTGCAGAATGATTGGTTTTGCCTGATAAATGGGCATCATCATAAGATGTTTTTTTAAAGATAGATTTAGCAAATTCATCCATAGATATAAATTTTGATATTAATGATGCTTTAAGGAATCTCTTAACATAAACTGCGACATACCTTCTTTGAATGTACTTCCACCTTTAAACCAGATGCATTTCTTAAGCTCGTGTAAATGGCAGTTATCAGATCTTGGTCAAGATCTCATAAAGTCTAGTTACATTATGCAAAGATGTGTTTCTCGTCATGTAGACGAAAACTCATCAGAATGCGCTTCCAAATAGTAAAGGTTACATCTTCAATATGTTCAGCTTGATATTAACTTAGTCGCATGGGAATACAACAGACGTCTTACTTGGCAGGCAACCAGGAAAAATTTTAAATTTATGACACAAACTTTGTAGAATTCATATCATGTTCTACTTCACCCTAAGAGACATCTTGAGAAGATTTGTTGAGGTCAATTCTTTGAAATTTGGAGGAAGAGACAGCTGTTTATCGTTGGCACGATAAAGCGAGCCTGAATTTGTGATTGTTTTAGATGGGAAGAGAGTAAATGCTGTCTGTGTAGAGAGGGCTGCATCCTGGCTGAGGTACTGTAAGGCAGTGCATATGTTTAGAAGAGTGTGTGTCTCGGCCAATGGTTCGGACAGTATGTGTCTTGGGGAATGTGTGTGGATCGGGATATTCATGCGGTTCAAGAAATGGTCGTGTTTTGGATGTGTTTGGCTCAAAAAATGTGTGTTATTCGATCTGTGTGTGACTCAGGCTGTGTGAGAAGTTAGATACATACTACTGGACCTGTGACAACAGCACCATGACGTGGGCACTGGAGCCTGACAGCATCCTCACTAGCAACAGCAAGCAACATTACGACCCCAATGATTAACTTGCCGACGAACGATTTCATTGCTCTAGTTTTGAGTGTGAGCTTTTCAGTTATTGTAAAACCAATCTTATTTTCCTTCTTAGTTTTCTTCAGAATAATCATTCGTAAAATGTGATAACAGTAACGTGAAAAATAGGGGACTTAGCTTGAAACTTGGAGCAGACTTACGAAAGACTTTTAGAGCAGGAGACTCAACTTATTCATGTCATCTTGGGTACAGCGAAAGAAAAACTGTACCATCCTGGGGAAAGGAGCCTGGCTGCGCGTCTTCTTAACGACATGCTGGTATGAATATTCATGAAAATTCATCTTTGGTACAATGTACTTGTGATGTTTAATCGTCCTTCATGAAGGCGATGTAAACAGTGGAAAAGCAAAGAAAATATCATTTGACATGAAACGTGAAACTGATACATGACTTCCAATGTTAACAATATTATAGCACAAACATACACAGCAAGAGGAGCAGTCGTGGCATTTACTCTCCGTACAACTTTCGAGCACTGCTAGTTAATGCGGAGATTTGCTCCTTACCTTCTGTTAAGGCGCCTTCTAACATGCGAATGATTCAATTAGTTAATCGTAAAGTGAATTTGAATTCTTTGTTCCAGTTTTCTCGGCCGCTAAGTACGACCGTGTGGAGCAATCAGCGCGGAGTTGAGTACGGTGTATATATGAGTTACTGCGAGATTTAAATGCAAGGGCCGCGGCAGTAGTGTTGCTCCGAGGAGTTAACGTGCCAAGATGGAGACGGAGGAACAGTCATCGGCGGAGGGTTAGGCTGTGTCCAACTCCACACATCATGCGTTTTCTGTTGATGAAACAACCCAGAAACCTTTTTTATGGATATTTATTGATTTCCTGGAGATAGAGACTCCTATGCAAGGAAACAATTGCGACCTAAGTGGTAAATGACGGAGCCAGGTGGGAGGCTAAGAAGATTTAAGGAGGTAAGAGATGGCTGAAGAAGGAAGCAGTAGGGATGGAGGCTACTCGAGGCTTAGGTTAGACAGATAGAGGCAAAGGAGGCATTGCTCGGTAAAAATATACAGTTGGGTTTATTAGATGGAAGACAGGTAATAATAGGCTTGTTTGGGTTGATGGATGGTGGTTTCGACAGTAACAGCAAAGGAGACGATGATAGATGGTGATAGAAAGGGTAAAGGAGCGTTGTCAACGAATGTGATGATAATGAAGATCAGCAAAGAAAAACATAAATACTGGAAACCATAAGACTGTATATGATAAGGAGAAAGAGAATTGGGTAATGCAAGGATATCAAGATGACAGGAAACGGTGAGGTAAAGAATATGAAGCAAGAAACTTGACCAGATCAGTTAAGGAGAAAGATAAAAAAAAGAGCCTGGAGATGAAATAATCTTAAACTCTAAAACAAGCAATGGAATTTTCCGGCTTTCTCCACTTTCGGTCGAAGGTTTTGGATATTTTGCAGATGGTCTGTAAAGAGGGTGCGGACAGTGGAACTCTATATTTTCCAAGGGTAAAGAGCGCACGTATAATGTAGGTGGTGATATACGAAGACTGGCTGACCGGTACAGCTCTCGGGTCAAGTAGTTGGTGGGAAGTAATTTGACTGGCTGCCTGACTGAAATAATTTATCACTGTTTCGCCTCTCCTTGGTAGACGGACTCTGTTTTAATAGATATGAGCTGTTTATTTCGCGGCAATGCCTGGAACTGGTAAAGCTAACACATGTATACTGTTCATTTATGATGTGAGCAACGAAACTTAGCAGGATCGTAGATGTGCAGAATCTCATCACTGGTGAATTAATGACAATCTTCCAGTGCCACAGACTCACAAAATACCATCACAGGTGTTATGAAGGTAATCTATAGCTAAAGTCTGACATGCGAAAAGACTGAGCACTTATTGAACTACAAGATAGACTTTTATATGGAAACGGATTCTGAAGAAAATCATCTGACTATCTTCTATGACCTACAGGATAGACTTTTATATGGAAACGGATTCTGAAGAAAATCATCTGACTCTATCTTCTCTTAGGATGATTCAGAGAGCGTATGAGGGCGTGGCAGGCGGGAGGCTATCACAGACCAGAAGATCAGGTGACAGGCGCTGAGCGCAAAAGTGTTATGGTGAGACACCTCATTTAATGATCACCTCTATCTACTCTGGAAGGGGATGGTGTAGCCACTGCTTCACAGACAAAGGATCGAGGAGTTTCCTCTAACTCAACACTGCCTGAACAATTAAGGTAAAGCAAGTGGGAGCGGAGCTGCATCAAGGCCTCCTCCCGGACGGTCTGGTCGGTGAGCGCCGCTAGCTCTCTTGGCCACGAGTTACGGGCCCAGCGATGCACAACGTCGTATTTGCACTTGATTTGCAGCAGAGGAGCAGGATGTGGTTTTTATGGTAATTGGTCTCTTGAGGATGGTGGTACCAAGTGGCCGGCAGACACTGAGTACGGTTTCTGTTTTCTTTTATCTTTTTTTTTTTTCATTTTCGTGTTGGTCATTTGTATTAGTAATGATAAGAGACGGGGGAACAATGAGGCCAACCCAACTCCGATGTGGTCGAGACCGTAACATCCAACATGTCGCTGGAGTTCGCCAAGCAACGCGATCTTTTACGTCAAGGGTGTATGTCTTATTTTTTGTGAGTGTCTGCGAGTGTGTGTGTGTGTGTGTGTGTGTGTGTGTGTGTGTAATTACGTGTTTGTGAATACCTGCGTATACTTAGGGGGAGGGAGTTCTATACGCGTGTGGCCCATCACTTCCTTATTTTCCCCTATTGTACAACCTCTTCAACTTTTGTATGTTGCTCGCATTCACCACTATTGTGCTATAATACGAGTTTTTTACACCTGTTTCTAATAAATTTCCTTCTTAATTTCTTGTTTTTGCCCTCTGGTTGTCCTACCAGTATATTCTACAAAGGACAACTTACTGTCAACACCATCAGTCTGGTTTAAAAAATTTATAGAATGTGGTTAGGTCAACCTTAAGTCTTCACTCATCCATGATGGCTAAGTTTAAGGTTTCTAGCTCTTCCATGTAAATCATATCTCTTAATTCTGGTACCATCCTTTTTGCCCTCCTCTTTGTCCGTTTTTAGGTGAGGTGACCAAACTTGAGAAGCATAATGTGGTTTTGGCTTTATGCAGGATAAACGACAACTTGGTAAATATTCCATATCCATATCCTTGAAAGCTATTCTGTTTGCTTGCAGACAGTTTGTCTCCTCTACCGTTCTCCTAATGTGGGGCTTTGACGGCAGGTTAGAGACGATGTAAGCCCCCAAGTTCCCCTGACACAGCATCCTCAAGGCCTTAGGCTTTTTCTCATTGTGTCCCATCCTAACTATGTTACATAGCATTGAATTTCATTACTCATGTATCACACCAGCTTTAGAGATTGTCTAGGTCCCCTTGGAAACTCATGCAATCCTCCTTGCTCTTAGCTTCCCGAATAATGTTTGGATCATCTGCAAACATACATTCTAGCAAGTCATTCATATAAATTAAGAAGAGTAACGGCCCCAGAACAGAACCCTGCGGCACTCCATTGGTGACCTCCATCCACTTGAAAAAGACTCATTTGACATGTGTCGATTGTTCCCCCACAGAGAGATAATCTAGCCGTCGGAGGAGTCTCTCTCGTCCCGCCAGATGATCTAGTTTCTTAATCATCCTCCCATGTGGTACTGTGTCAGATGCTTTCAGGTAGTCAAGATATAAACAATCCTTTTGTGAAAGACAGAGCTCACTCTCTCGAAGACATCTAAAAGTTTCGTTATAGGTGTTTGTTTGTGTGTGCGTGTACGTGTGTGTGTCTGTGTATGTGTGTGTTTCATTATTCATCTATGCTTACATGTCTGCTCAGTAATGGAAAAGGAGTTCTACACTCGTGGGGACCCCTTCTCTTAAACTTTCTCTTCTAGCACACAACTTATGAAAATCCTGTAAGCTCTCCTTATTCACAACTTGATCATTCAGTATATATCATTCAGTACGACTCTGCTATGCTATAAAAAGGCGCTCCTGTCAGTTTGCCCGTCTTTGATCGGCAGGTATGGCGAGAAAGTTGCCAGATGCACCGCAACTAACCCCGTACCCAGTTGTAGACATGCAGAGCAAGTTACCAGACGCACGAGGACAAACCCCCGTACACAGTGACCAATAATTCAACCATTTCCTTTGCATGGTGGGCTGCGGGGATGAAATATTTCAGGAAAATTCTTGATGTTGAGCGGGAAGACTATGCCGGCAATATGGGAAGTATGAGGAGGGATATGGAGGGATGGGTGACTAAGACCACAGAACAATACTAATAGCCATTCAGGGTGTGATGGCCTGGGAGTAAGGGATGGATGGTGGAGAGGTGAGTGTGTGGTAGGGAGGGAGAGACCGAGTGGTGGTGGTGAGGGATGATGTGGTAACCGTGATGGAAGGCCGTGGTGGTAGTGAGGGTCACCAATGGAGTGCCGCAGGGTTCTGTTCTGGGGCCGTTACTCTTCTTAATTTATGTGAATGACTTGCTAGAATGTATGTTTGCAAATGATCCAAACATTATGAGGGAAGTTAAGAGCAAGGAGGATTGCATGAATTTCCAAGGGGACCTAAACAACCTCTAAAGCTGGTGTGATACATGGGTAATGAAATTCAATACGATGCAACGTAGTTAGGATGGGAGACAGTGAGAAAAAGCCTAAGGCCTTGAGGATGCTGTGTGTCAGGGGAACTTGGGAGCTTACATCGTCCCTAACCATGGAGGGAGGGAACAGTGGCGATGCGAGAAGGTTTAGCAGCCAGATAGGAGCGAAGTGCTAGCGGTGGTGAGGGAGGGTTTGGTGGCCAGGGCGGGAGGCAGGGTGTGGTTGCCCTCCGGATGAACGGGCAGACAAGGGTCCGAAGGACCCTAATTGATAGCATACTATCAAAGTCCGTATCGACAACTTTTCTAAAATATTTCATGCTTAGTTTCACGCTATGATCAAAGGTTGTTTTATCCTTGGATCTTGTCAAAGAAATGCTCACTGTTGACCTCATCAAACTGGTTTGAAAAATTAAACGCTGTGATCAGGTCACACACTACTCTTCTCTCTTCTGTGGTTGGCAAACTTAATACCTCTAACCTTTCTGTGTGATTTGGCTCTCCTAATTCTGGTTCCATCTTTGTTGACCCTCTGTAGACCCTCTTTATGTGCGGCGAACAATTTGAAAAGTATATTCGACTTTTGGCTTCATTTAGGATTTGAACAGCTTCCTGAAAATTTCCCTCTCCACATACATGAATGCTATATCAATACCTCCCAACAGGCAGTTCGTCTAATTCATTATTACGCTGAGGCAGAAACCTGGTGATAAGCTACAGAAGATAGCTACTCCCGCGTCCCACGACGAAGATTCCTGCAGCCTATTTCGTTATAGATGGTATTCATATAGAGCCTTTTTTCACTGTATCTGGCAGTTTCTTGGGTTGAATTTCACAAGCCACGTATTAGACAAACTTTAAAGAACATCTAGGTCCCCTTGTAGATGAGAGCTACCTTCCTTGATTTTCTCCTACCTCGTCACATTTGCATCGACTGCATACAGGTTCAGGTGAAGTACAGTCCTTGCGACAAGGCATATACATAGATAAAAAAGAGCAATGGTCCCAGGACAGAACCTTGCAGTCCGCGGTGGCGACCTCAGCCTATTAGAAGGAGGTTCCTAAGACATGTTTCCTTTATTCCCATAAAATAAGGTAATCTTCCATCCATTGAAGCAGTCTCCCCTTTATTCTTGCCTAAGGATGCAGGTCCTTTGTATCACAGTGTCAAATGGTTTCCAGCATACATACAATATGTCTAGCCTCCTCTTGTCTAAAATGGAGCTCATTCTCTCATCATAATCTGAAATGTTTGCAACACATGATCTTTCCTGAGACCATGTTACCTCTCACTTAAGCAGTTTCTCCTTTGCAAAAATTTATTACTATATCAGTAGTATTCATATCACACAATTCAAGTGGATTTTAGACTATGTACCTTTATATTAGAAATATTGCAGAACCTAAGGCAAATAACAGCTGCTGAGCAACTAGTAAATCACAATGCATTTCAGAATATACGTGATTAAAACAACACTCTATGGATTGGCATTTACACAACATTCGGACGAACCTAAACGTCTAACTACCTTCCGCCTATCTTGGCGGGGATCCTCTTAATCATTATTAAAAACTTGTTCCTTACACAGTAGTATGTCACAGTAGCAAACATAAGTATTAGGTGTAGTATTATAGAAATAAATGAGAATGTTGGAATGTGGACATGTGGGTTCAAATAGAGAGGTAAATGATGAACTATGTCTCACTAAAAGTCAGTGAAAATTTGATTGGCGAAAACTTCATTCACGACATTCATACAATGAAGTTCTAACAGAGACTTTAACGGCCTGCTACAACGAGTAACCTGTCTCTGGTTACACAAAATCACGACGTCTCTTCCTGCCTTCCACAGTTTATGTGTACATACTGGCCACTCGGAAATTGATATTCCCTCAAACAGTTTAGCACTGGAATATTCTTCCTTCTCTCGTCTTTCAATTTTCGTTTAACCTTTCAACCTTTAACAGTCAGAACTACACACACTTGCGGAAACTTGATTAACTTTTACTCTCTATCCCTCCCAATTTATTTCTTTGACCCCGACATGGCCTTTGACTGGGACATGCTTTGCCAGTGCCATCTTGAGAGGTCATTACAGTCATACGTGTATTTACTTAAGGGAAAAACAAATACAAGGTAACATTCAAAAACTGTACGTATATGATCATTTATGTGATCATTATACGTACTTATCTGTCTTAGAAAATTATTCCAAATAACGACAGATTGTATTCTATTGTATAACAAAACTTGAATAAATAATATGCATGTCAGGCATACAGAACACCTATTCATTTTCTTGTATTTTTCAAGTATCTCGACAAATCGATAAGATATAGCTCACAATTCTTGCGAATGTAGATATAAGATTACTAGGCATATTAAGCAGGCACACATGAGCACAGGTAAAAGATGCGAGGAAAGAGGCGATAAAATGGTTTCTTTCTTGAAAGGCATATGTACCAAGATGTGCCTATTACCTACAGTATCATCTTAGAGTGGGCAATAGAATTCCATGAAGTTTTCGATATCAGTGGGATGGAGGGTCCACGGGGCCTTTTGACTTAAAACAGCAATTCAACCGTATTACTGAGTAGATATGATAGGGTTATTTTGTTTTCGCTTACCCAAAAGAGATCTGTCAAATAAACTGGTCAGTAAAGTCATAACTTTAATGAGGCAAATAGAACTTTATTTACTCTACAAGGGTCTAGTGGACAGAAAACAGTTACACCTGATTCACAAGGACACGGTAATTACGACATATGCAAGTGTCCTTCCACAAGATCCTTATGACTCTTCTGAATTTCTATTGGATATCATGGGTTAACACAGCGACATTTATGAAGCTGCATCTTCAACACTCTATCAAACTTGACCAATGGATATATTTACAAAATATATCTATTGGTCAAGTTTGATAACAGTAAATGTTTCATTCCTCCTTTCTATGGATGATCTATAAATATCAAGTAGTTTACAAACCATGGTTTTCATTCAGATCTTAGTGGGAAGGAATACAAAGTCACTGACCATCACACGGCATTTCCTAGTCATCAGTTGCAGAGAACGAGCTTTCCTAAACATGGAATCTAATATCAAATCACCACTTCTATCACTATGACAAATTGGTCAGATACTTTAACCATCCAAAATCCCTACATCAGGGTAACAATCTATTGAACATTTCAATTTGTTCCAACAGTACCTTTCGGTCTTTTACCAATCTGCTTGAAACCTTCGTCAACTGCGGATCCCATATCAAAGTCATCTGCCTTAGCCACTGTCTTAGCAATGTTTTCCTGTTCCTAAGAAAATGGAAACCATAGACTCACTAAAGATTCCAGACTAGGAAGGTCCGTCCACCTGACGGATGGTTCAATCTGCAGTTCCTACACTTATCAATTTCTCTCCCAGGAGACCACACAGGGAGGATCAGAACTTTGGGGCAAGGCACCAAAACAATATCTGGTTGAAGCAAGTATAGAGCTAGCAGTAAGAAACAGACTGGGGCTGGGTGCATGTCCACCTTTAAATGACTGGGACCCAAATGTGCTGACCTCTCATAATTCTCTTTCCATAACTGATATTCTCTGTTGGTTTGGCCTGTCAGATTATAAATGGAACAACAGGGAGATATCTGTGCAGAACAGCCTCATGCCCCCTCCTCTGGCATCTTTTAACAAAGCACATTATCTCTTGTCTTTGTTATCTATATCTATGCAGACTTTTTTCTTACTTATCACTCCTTTGTCGTTCGCCTGACGTAGTGGTCGTCTACAAGTGGGGCTCCATCGTATTGACGACTAAATCATCAGATTATTTTCGGGTCATAATAGTCAGTTCTTGGTCAACAACCTCTTGTATATACCGTATTATGTCACGAAGATCCATGTTCAACATCTGTCGTTTCCCAGGCATCTCTTTGTATGTTTTCCCTCCTTTGGGCAAACTTGAAATTATAGCATTCAGTGAAATGAGACTGGCTAACGAGTTAGCTGACATCCTCTCCCTTTCATCTTTCCTCCTTCGAGAGGTCGAAAGCACAGTTTCCAATTCGTACATGAGACTCTCAGCTCTTGTTGTAAACACCTTCATAGTTCCCTTTGGTTCATGCTCAAAGTTGCTATGCTTACGTACTAAGAGAACTGGGTCACCGTCACCTGCATATTATTCGTTATGAAAAACCGCTGAAACTCATCCCAGGTCCATTAACCCACAGTATTTGGTAATTTTTTTCATATTCTAAGCATGATCGTTTGTCAAATCAACATGATTATTCGCCTCCAGAACACGAAATTCACTCTGCTACTTCTGTAATCAAACAAAATGAAGTCCCATACCTATACAAATAGGTATACTAACACCCAGTGAGTGCTGAATATTTGTGGTGACAGGTGAGGTTTAGTTTGTAGTCTGAGATGCAGATGGCACAGTGTTTCGAGAACTAAGAGGTGGCTTAACTACAATGAACTTATTCAACGTTTCATTAATGGTATCTTGATCTATGTCCTTTCTATAGTGGTTTGCTAATGCCTAAATAAAGTTCTTTGACCTCGTCGCTATTCCATTTTCATCCATCAGTTTTAAAGATGAATAAAAGAACAAGTCAATAAGCCACAGTTATCAAACAGAAAATCTAAGGGTGATTATATTTCACGAAGTTGTATAATAATGTCAATAGACTCTTTGTATACTTATCTTGTAAACGATCTGACAAGATCACCGAAGCATGTATCAAAAGCCGGTATGTTCTACCAACATGCTTAGAGAATATTAATGTCAGCAGGTAGAGAGATCTTAACTAAGTATGCAAGTAATGAAAATTCTTAATAATTTCTACTGGGTTCTCCTGTGTTGTCCAAAGATTTTATGGCTGTTTTTCTCCGTCTTAGACAACTTTTGCACCTGCAGCCGACCACAGACGAAAGATATGTCAGTGCAGACGGCACACTATCGTGGTGAGAGAGACTTCGTAATATGGCGCGCCACTGTGCCAGAAAAGCGATGCACCAACTGCACATGACCAACGACCAAGCTTAGGGTCCTCACACCTCCGGGGCTTCCTCTTCTTGCTATGTCTCTGGCTATTGAAGGGGTAGGCCACCTCATAACATGAATATTGCCGTTGCAAAGCATGAAACTGTCCTAGCCAGCCGATGGGGTCTCTCCCTTCTTTCAAGTGGCTGAGACGCCACGAAGGCTTTACAGAATGCGCAGGCCTTCCCGCACCGGTCGCTAAAACGGTGGACGGTGTGAGAGCAGCTTTGCCTTAGTTTTTATGCTAATAGGTCTAATGAAGCAGGTCCTTCCGTGAGCAAAATCTTGGGAGAATTGTCGGCCCTCATCCACTGGTAGAGACCACAACGGTTAAAAACAACAAGGTGCATCAAAAGGTCCACTGCAAGTGGTTGAGCAGCACCAGCAGTAAAAGGTAGCTTGTAGCATGAAGTAACTAGTGTAGGTTCACCACCTGCACACACCACTTAGCTTCGGCTTTTAGACCCTATCAATAGGTTCTGTAGGTTGTTCATTAAAGGCCACTCGTTTCGTGGTGATGGGTTAACTATAATACTCAAAGGTTCATGGCAGTATCCAAATATCACTGGCTTAAGCACAGCATGACACGCTTGTTCTCGAGACTTGGATACCCGGATTCATACTGGAGTGGGGAGCCCGGCTGACACTACAGAACTCAGCTGGTAAACTATCGTCCCTAAGAACAACGTTCAGGCAATCAACTGCAATTGACGAAAAGGGGATGGGGTGCAGGGATAAGCAGGGCAGGGGGTTGGGTGACCTAGGGGTATGCAAGACGAGTTATAGTAAACACAAGAGCTTGAGGTGAATAGGACACTACTGGGTAACGAAATAAAGATGTAAGCCGCAGGCGCCCGGTAAGAATAAGAGCGCGGATATAAGCGGAAGGGATCAAGCCATATTCTAGCAACTGGGCGTGTAATAGAGAGGAGGACCTATGGGTAAGCGACAGGCTTCAGGGTAAGAACGAGAGAGTGGAGCTAAATAGGGAGGATTGGGATAAGAACTCATTGGTTTACAAGGGCGGACGCGAGGAGGAGATACTTGGGTAAGCAAGATTATGACACAAGGGTAAACAGGATGTCTGAAGGTATATGTGTGAGGTTAGGGCAGAGGGATGATCAGGATATCCGCAAGAAAATGCAAAAGTGCAATAGGAAACAAGAGGAAACCGCAAGCAAGCAGGAAGGGGTAAGCAGATGGGCGTGAAGACGCCGGGAGAGAGAAAAAGAGAGAGAGAGAGAGAGAGAGAGAGAGAGAGAGAGAGAGAGAGAGAGAGAGAGAGAGAGGTATGGAAAAAGAGAAAGTCGAAAGGAGCCGCGTGCGAGGCTGCAGCGCGTCACGAACCGGTTCCTTTGTGCCCAGCAGCCAGACCCTGAGGTCCTTACTTGATCTACTGCCTATTACTGTACCCTGTCGCATGTTGCTGTACCGCCCTGTGTGTTTATGTATCCCCCTGTGTGTTGCTTTAGCCTCTTGTAACTTGCTGTGACTTCATGACTTTTGGTGCACCGTTGTAAATCGATTTGTCTCGGTCAGCCCACAGTGTCTCACAATCTGCACTTTTTTTTTTCTTTCTTTAATCAATGCCCCATATCAAAGAGCATCTTAAAGCCAGCATTATTCCGGAAGACATCGGGATCATTCACTCGGCCAACATGGAGGTATCGTCACATCCTCCCATCTCCTCAACCCCTTTCTGATTGAAACATTACGCTGTTTTATATTCCTTGCCATCGACAGGTAATGGCTAATAACTCACTGTTATCTGCATAACTATGTGTTTCATTTTGGTCTCAATTGAGGCGGGCCGGACTACCCCTTGACACCACTTCGACACGGTGACGTGATAGAAGAGAAAGATATGATGCACCTAACTAGTTAAGAGGGTGAAGACCCATCGCATCGACCAGTAGGTCTCCTGTATAACATGTTTCCCACTAACACGTTGCTCATATATGACATGACAAGCACTGCAATCGGATGAAAACTTCATGGTTGACTAAAATCGGCTTCTTATTTTTTTTTTTTTACCTAAAGGATCACGTTTCTCTATCTTACCTAACTTCCAAGAACGAAAAGAGGTTTTGTAAGGTGGAAATTTTTGGCGATGCGTAGGATGTCTTCTACAATAAATCAAATCAATTATGAATTATGAGGCATGGAAATCCCAAAGGGCCGTTGAATGATTCTTTGGTTTCTTCTGAAAAGGCAGATGTCGAACGCGCTGCCAGCTCTCAAATGGAGCACTGAGTTAATTGGATGATTGTCTAATTTACCTTCGGTTGTAAGCCACGCTCTTTATCGCCCAATGTAATCGAGTGCTAACTTCATCCACAATACCTGATGAATCTTACCAAAGTATTACAAATCACATCTAATACGAGGTTATCCACTGCAGTCTATTCTGGTTTCTGCAGCGTTATAAAAAAAAGAAGAAAATATGTAAATATACGACATCCACCCTGGGAACCATAAAGATATCATCTCAGATACTCTCATGAGATATAAGAGAAAAAGGACTGATTAAGGGATACGCTGCGAACCGATCTGTGCGTTGTGGGATGGTGAATGTGTTCTAGAAGAGCCTGGAGGCTGGAATAGTTCGTTGTCCTAACATACGAAAAACTAGTGTTGTGTGTGTGTGTGTGTGTGTGTGTGAACTATAGCCAAAATTCCTGACGAAGTCATTGTAATGCAATAAGGTCCCCAACTGTATGGACATCAAGAACGCTTAAAATCATCTGGTTTCAAAGCCCATTCACTGATATCCTACTTGACAGTTGCTGTATACCCTTTCGTTATGTTAATGTTGACGCTTCAGTTTGTGACTTTCAGCCATGATTGTGGTAGATACGGTGCTGGGGTGAGCATCCTCCTGCCCATTCATTTAGCTTTCAACAACGGATCACAAAGGATTTCCGTGTGATGTACTTATGAGACTTACTGCTTTTATAGATCACCACCTAATGTCAAAAGTCAGCAGATGTTAGAACTTTGTTTTGAAACAAATGAGGATGGAAACCTGGTAGAAAAGTTATACATCGTGCCTAGTCACCATACTTTGATTTCTTTTTCTCGAATTCCAGCGTGTAGACGATGGGTTGTTATTACAGAGGAACGAATCTTTTGCGGTTTAACGAGTGTGCTCCATTTTAGCTCAATGACTGTTTACCAGTCGATAGGCAGTAAATCCAACATTAAGCATACAGATCTATGGATTCTATGATTATCAACTACCGACTGCTAAGCGGCCAAGAAGCCAGAAATTTTCAGCACATTCGTTAAGCTTACAATATTCGGGCTTTTGAGACCTATTTACTGGCTGGAGTGCGCCATGAACTTAAAGTGTTCTTCGTAGAGGTGAGCATCTTTTTCCTCGCAGCGCCACTTACATCTTTTGGCACCCCTCCTGGTGTTTTCTTGTCTTGTTAAGAATGATAGTAGAATTCTTCATTGTTTGAGGTAAGTACAGTAAATCCAATATGTAGCGACACACTGGCATAAGTGCGTATTTTGAGAAGAATTTCTTAACGAGTAGTTCTTCACCTTTCTGTAAATAGCTTTACCATTTTCATGTCACTACCCATGACCGAAATATTTGTCTATATTTAGCACGACATTAGTAAAGTAAGAGTCAGGATCTAAACTAAAGTATAAACAGCTGATACGTGTATGGAAAAGCAATTATAATACAGATCATATGGCTGAATTTGGTAGTTGGTACAGCGTACATCCTCTGCTGTGAAGGACCTTCCACAGCTTTAAAAGACATGTTCACACACAGCTTCATAATCTACTCATGATACTCAATACTCCTGTTTTCCATTCACACGCAGAGCACGGGAACTATAGCGTCACTGCGCAGTGTTCCCGTCATTATGCTTGTTTCACCAAGATCAGTAAATTCATTATCATCACCTTATATTCATCGCGAGGAGTGGTGGACATACGCGAGTCATTTAAACTGAAAAGTCGAAACAATATATATGAAGCTTAAGAGAGTATGAGTGTCTGACTTTGGCAATAAGAACCATATAATGCAAATCACGAGCGTCATACATCAAGTGTCATTCTTGAAACACTGAAGATTCCCGCAACATACTGATCCACCAGTCGTCGCGTCAGGCCAGTATGCTCAACCGACACACGTATTAATGAAAGAAACACAAAGAACACAGCGTCTGACATGTTACCAATTCTGAGTAATCAGTCTTACGGGATTTCCGGAAACTTGCAAACAAGAGTTCACGTTCTTGATAACACCTACCATATTTCCTGTTGCAAATTAAGGATAGAATTGGGAATAGTTCTGGCAACACAAGAAATAATATTATCAACAAAATCAGATGAAATTGGCGTATTTCTTAGAAAGCCACAAGTTTAACTGTGTCTGCTAGCACTCCAGAAATGATAGTCTGTGATAATACATTACTCTATTATGGCTATCAGAAGGGATATTTTTCTAATGTATGGAAGGAGCACTGGGTGATGTTTCAACAATTGTATCAGGTGGAGGGCAATAATATGGTCCATACAATTGACCGCTTTCTTAAAACTACTGCAGTAAGGGACATATCAGATCTGCCTTACAGTACTCTGAAATAGTATGAAATATGACATGAGTGGTAACTGGATGATAAATACCGTTTATACCTTACAGTCATTTTCGACAGGCAACCGGAAAACGTTCAGCTGCTTGCATGTAATATATCATTAAATTTTCTGTCGTATCGAAAACTGTTTTTTCTTTTTTCCTTGTAGAGCGAAAGAACCCGTTCCGTTTTGCCACTGTAGATACTCAGGGAGCAACATGGCCAATACACATAACCGCCGGCCTGACCTTTGACCTCGAGACTTCTGGTGGCGCAGAAGATTTAGCTGAGGTGCTCAAGTGAATCGTTACAGGTAGTTTAAGCGTTCCTAGGATAATTCATTTTCCGTCACTTATCAGATGGGGGACATTAGTCTGCGTGGCAGGGGGTGCAGCATTTTGTCTGCGGTAGAAGTGAGCAGTGTAACACAATATGTTCTGAAGGCAAAGATAATTGATACATACTCCAGTCTGAGAGTAAAGAATGACTGATGGGGATGCACTGTGATGGCAGAGGTGGCTTTGTCAAGGCCTAAGGTCATACTTCAAGGGCAGCACTGCAACTGCAGCACAATGAAGTGCAAAGACAAGGGATGTTGCGTGGCTACATGGGACGCGACCCAAAGATTAGACCAGTCCCCTCTGCTGTTATAGCACGGACGGGTGATGATGAGGTTTACAAGGGATGCTCCTCAGGTTCAAGGATTGGACCAATCCCCCTTGTTGTTACAGCACGGACAGGGGAATGCTTACGGTTACAAGGGATGTAATTCAAGGATTGGACCCATCTCCCCCTCTGCTGTTACAGCAAAGTCTTAAGGCCACTGGCGCTGTTGCATGCATAGCACTACTACCATACCAAAGTGTGGTAACAGGAGCGGCTAACAGGGATGCTGGTGAACGATTGGCACTGCTGTATCATAGTTGTCTGGCAGGGGAAGCTAAAACGGTAATACCTTGACCGTTGGTTCAGGGATGGTGATCCCGTTTTCTTGGAGAGAGAGAGAGAGAGAGAGAGAGAGAGAGAGAGAGTTCTGAAAAAATCAAATGCGGACAGTGTTTCTCTCACGCTTACATTATAATTCTTTTACCACCTCCCCCCACGTCAACAGAGACAAATATGAATAACACCCCTATTAACAAAAGTCACACCGGCTTTTACTGTAACAGCTTCCACTCTTCAACTGACACCCTGAAGCAGTCCAGGCAAAATATTCGCTTAGAAAGAAAAGGCTCTTGAGATAACGTGACATACGGAATATCATAAGTTGAATATGAAAGGTGAGAACCTTTCTGGATATGATACGATTTGCTCGACCTGAGCTCGAAATGGAGTGGTCCCCCGGCTACAGGCTGAGGAATGATCCGGTAATCTCAGCTACTGGTACGCCAACACGCAGGGCCAACTAGAAAGACGGTGGCGACTCAGCTAGCGATCCTATGTGCCTCCCAACCTTCCTTTTCCTATTGGTGGGTTATCCAGTCCTCAGGGCTCGTGCTTTTGAACTTACCGACATTGGCAGCTTGTGCCTCTTATGTCGGGCATCCCTGGGTGATAATGCAGCCATCAGATGGTGGCTGTAGAGTAATGAGACCTCTCTCAGGAACACAATCAAGCTCATTTTTCACACTAATGTCTTATATGTGTTTATGGGAAGATTACATTATAACGGTCAACACTCCCGGATAACGATCACCACTCTCGGATATCTGTAGAGCTCCCATTAATTAACTTCTGTTGATTCTGGAGGTACAGAAAATAAGAATTCATTTTGGATACATGCTGAATAATCATTCTAAATGAAAAGAAGTAATGTATAAAGTATCCATGTATAACCCTACAAAGAGTATATCTCTTCCACCGCTCTTCATATATAAGGTTAAAATGGAAAACGTTACAAATATCATCCTGGTTATTCACTCTCAAGGGAATCTAAAGACTTTTCTGCTCCTTCGCTGGTGACAAGGTAAATCAGACATCGAAGAAAAAGCATCATTTCTCCGAGATAATTTCAATACGGGTTAGAGGAGGCCTGTGACACACAGAATCCCGCTCTCAGCATACAAGAGACATTAACAAACAGACAGGAGAGATGGATCACCAGGACATCTGCATGTTGAGGATTTATTCATCTCATCGTTATATTCTGCCTCTCGACTTAACCCTGCTACTTAGGGTCACTTCTGAATTTTCTCCTAAGCTCTAAGCCTTCTTTTCTAAAGTCTGCCTGATGAACTTACGCGACCGCCAATCCCTCTACAGAGCGGCGGGAAGTCAGCTTTTGCAGGAATGAGCATCGAACAGCTCCACTAATCACGAAGCCTCGATCCAAGTCCAATGTTGACTCTATGAGAAATTTTCTTCACATTAAATTTTCTCATTGTGAGGTTCATTCGTAAGAAGACTGGAATGATAGACTGACGTTGTTGTGATGCAGAATAATCTCAGAAGTATAAAATTTCTTCATACAACTGTGAATATCTTAGGAAAGGAAGTAGATACGCGTCCAGGTATTTAGAAAAATCTTGGTATTACCCTCTTTTGAGTCTAATGTGGCTGAATGCACGACACATATAACAAAGCTAATTTTGTTTGCGTCAGAATCTGCCATCAGGAAGGTGTCCTGCGGTGCTGCCACACATAAGTTAAATTCCTGTGGTCATATTTTCTCACTTTCCGATAGTGAAACGGCACCTGGTGGGAGTTACGAGGAATACCTTCTCATCATTACAGCTTCCATGCAGGAGGAAAAAATCTTTTAGATCTTAGAATTCATAGGCCCTATTTCCTTAGTGCTCTAGTGGAACACGGTAAGAACAGTGTCTCATGTTGGAGATAATTTCCAGTCAGTACACCATCATTCTAAGGTGGAAATGATGGATGTGGTTACGCTATCAGATCTTAGTCAAATCAATTTCTTTCTCAGTGATAACATCGCAATTATTGGTGATCATTCGTCCAAAATGACAAAAAAAAAAAAGAGGGAGGCTAACTCGCAATAAAAATATCCCCAGATGATAAGTAACTTTTTATCCTTATCTGGTCTTATATCCACCAGCCGGGGATCAAGGATCCTGCGCATCCAGGATTCCCTCAACAACCTTCACACGTTCCCCATCAGGAGTCTCGGGGCCGCTCGTTACCAGGTGGTTAACCCGGCTCCCCCGTCGAGCTATTGGGCTCTGCCTGTTTGTCTCTTACAAATATTTAAGGAGTACTGAACCTGACCTCCGTTAAAAAAAGAAAAGGGGCAAAGTAAAGACCAAAAAAATCTGCTCCTGTCACAGTTAACAGTTTATGTGACACTATAGTGGAGGACAACAAGGTGTTAACTCCCTCTGTGTTATCATACAATGGGAGAACACAAGGTGCAAACGCCCTCTCTGCGTATCACACAATGGACTAAAACTGGGTGTTAACGGTCTCTTGTGTACTTCGAACCCCTTGCATCTCCTGCCGTTTAAGAGACTGTCGATGATCTCCACAAACGACTTGAGAGAGATAACGCACATTTTTAAACAATCATGAAAACAAGTATGGCGTACATTCTCTGATTACTATCCATTGTTTCGTTGCTCATTAAAGGAGCCATTGAAGGACATTAAAGTCAAAGTGATATATATCTTATATAGATTGCTCCCTCGTCTTCAAATTGTTTTGCTCTTCGCCGTGTGGTCTCTTGTAAGCATCCTGGCCTTAACAGATAACACGTCTGTCTGATAATGAAACTTGTCTCGCTACGTTCATAAATCATCGCAAGAGTCAGCGAACACACAACACAAACTCGTGAACTAATGCTGATAAATTTCAAGGGCCAACGTCCTTGTCATTACAGTACGAGTTGGTTGTCACAAGCCATATTCCTGATCAAAAGAAATGCATATTCAAACAATCAGTTTAATTACATATTGTCTTCAAAACTTCAGGAAACCACACTCATATTTTTGTCAGATTTCTTTAGCTGCCAAAAATCTTAAATCAATATATACATATGCCGTTATTCTTTTAATGGTGGGGTATATTCCTCACATCAGAGCTCCACAGTTGGTCTCAGGGTTACTGCCGTTATTTTCTCTCAATCATACTTCCAAATATTCCCAATATGCGTGTGATGCATATCATCCCGGACATTGTGGAGCAATTTACACGGACCTGCCCCGCCCTACACAACCCCAAAAGCAACCGTTCCATCGCTGAGATTGATTATTGCAAATCATATATTCTGCTGAACACTGCGGTGTTAAATTTCGTGATAACGTTGATGCTGGTAGGTCTAGGGGAAGCGAAAAGACAAATGGAGGGTATTTCGAAAGGGTGTGATTTGGCCTTTAATGAAGATGAGCATATTCGCGATTTCTCTCAAAGACATGAATGAATGTTTACGGTACAGAATGCTTGACAGAATGACTCTGTGGTTTAAATAGTCTAACGAGGAATAAACTACCGGAATTTACGTGTGAAACAGGACTTGGTAGTCGGCACTTTACCTAGCTTGTCGCCGGAGCTGCACAGTTGGATAACTCTGAGTCAAACTGTCTGCTGACAAATATTAAGACTGTATTTATGTATATGGAGTGGAAAATTTTTGCAAGCTACTAACAATATTGCTACTGTTTATGTTGGTCGTTACACATCTACGAAATTATCGTTCAATTATTTTCCAGAGGTTTCTCTGTGGCCTATCTTATGCTATTTCTACGATCATATTTG
Source organism: Panulirus argus (assembly GCA_038088735.1). Taxonomy (NCBI): domain Eukaryota; kingdom Metazoa; phylum Arthropoda; class Malacostraca; order Decapoda; family Palinuridae; genus Panulirus; species Panulirus argus. The sequence continues at coordinate 38,407 of JAYMFT010179971.1, forward strand.
TTCTGATTTATTCCATGACTGTTCGAACTGTTGTTCTGAAATCCATATCGTATGAGCTGTCAACAGTTGCCTAATTTGGCACATAGGCAGTCTGTCAATGCTTTATATCACAGAACGGTACACATCCCAAGTAATCAGAACAATGATTTTTTCCAAAATGCTCAAGAACTATCTCTTTATCAAAACTAAGATCTTAAGATAATGTAAAGATGCATGATATTAAGAAATTCAAAAATAGATGTACATAGTTAAAAAAGAAAGATATGAAATCAACTAATGAAGAAAAAAATACATTCATCAGAGATATTTCAGTTTGATTCACCCAAAACAGAGAAAGAGGGTGAGACGAAAGTCTGACCTATTTGTCAAGATTTAAAGCTTTTCCCACCGTCCGAGCTGGAGCAAACCCGCACCACCTCACGATCCTCCGCTACATAAAGCCGAATTCGTCCAGTCATTCCTCAGCATTGCTACGTTGGTTCTCTGTGATTTTTATGGCTCTGAAGGAAACCGATGCCTGATCGTACCTCGGAGGTATGGTTGTTAAAGTCGTCGTCCGCTTCGAATTCACTGGTCCGATTTGGATTATTAAGGTACCGTCGGAGTGTGCACACCTTCGGGTGGCAGAAAAAATAGGGTAAAATTCCCACGTAAAACTTTAATATGCGAGTGACACTTACGTCACACTGAGTTTCCCTAGTGGTACCCATGTCCAGGCTACCTAGAGTGCGAAATCAGTGTTTAGGCCGGATTTTTGCATGAGATGCTGCGTTTTTACGTAAAACAAGAAACATACGTAAGTGGATAGATACATAAGCTCCTTATATTTGCTTAAGAACATACTAACGTGAATGTCCTTCGGTAAGAACAGGAACGTGTGAAAAACACAAATGCCTTTACATTCTGGGAATATCACTTTGAGAAAAACTAATTAGCCTTATCTTTACGAGACTTATCTTGCTCCTGATCTTGACGTTTTACGAGCAGACTGACGCACTAACAATGTAACAGGCAGAGATCAAAAACTAAGTGAACTGTGGTAGACCGTGAAAATTCTGGTGAAAAATGGAGATTTTTGTCTGAAACCAGAGCTCGAGTTGAAATAAATGATTTGGGAAAGTCTTCGGAAAAACAGTCAGGCGTGGCTGAAAATCAGATATCTTTGAAAAACATCCTTGTCCGGACGGCTGCTGCAATAATTAAGGAGGAAATACTTAAAAGTTAATTCTATTCTCTGACGGATTGCTTTCAATAGACTACCTATGTAAGTTTATTGTTTTCGGCCAAGTGTACTTGTTGAGCAGCCTATGAAAAAAATAAGCATACACACCATGATAACTCAGCAGGAAAATTTATTCATATTATCTAACAAGTAAGCATTAAATCATGATGGTATATGGCGTATCTTAACCGTAGACCAAATTTGGAGAAACGTACGTTGATTCGTCCTTACTAATTCTGCGTCACAAAAATGACAAAACTCTTTTTTCATTTGCTTTCAATTTTCACCACTGATTCGCATATGAAGGACAAGAAGGAACGAGTATCCACGACCGCACACGAACAATCGAGTTTGTTACTTAAGTAAATAATTTTGCTAACACATTCCAGTCTTATCACCTAACATCTTTAGACGATAACCGCCTATGGCTTTATCCCATACTTCTGAAGCTATACAAAAGTGGATTACATTGTGTGAAGGTCAATGCATGATTGCACTATGGATGAGCTTGTTTTAGCTTTAATTATCTATCTGTCTATCTGTCTGTCTATCTATCTAATCCATATATATATATATATATATATATATATATATATATATATAAGAAAATCACACCGGGTATGACGTATCCATATCTCACCGCTGGCTTGGCCAGGGTAAGTAACTATACCTAGCAGAGTGAGGGCGAGGGTCTGTGTCTCCCAGCAGGCGACGGTTGCGACACCGTATCTCTGACCGTCTGGGATGGGCAGCCTTGAGAGGTGCGACACATCAAATGGCTGGTTGTCTGATAAGCAATGGTATGTGTCGCTGCTGGATAACAGTCAATCAATCAATCAGTTCTTCAACTTCAGAGCCCCTGCTATGGGCTCCTGCCGCTTCGAAGATCTGGTCAAAATCAGGTGTAGGGAAATGATGCATTATTTTGGAGTGAAAAGTTCCATGACGAAACTGTAGACCTTTTCGTCCACTGACGAAAAGGCCATTTTACTCACGGTGCAGCATGAAGGCTGAGTAAGGTAAAAGCGTAGATGATTGTAATAACAGTACTCATGGTGAATATCGTCTTTAACTGACTTCAGAAGAAGGAATCACTAAACAAGAGAGCATATGCAACGGTGAATTGTCATTGTGGGAACAGTGAACTGCAGCACTGAGGGAGCGGAGGTAGCAGATTAGTTGAAGTCTTACATACATGTCACCTTAACATACATACAAAGCACCCGGCTATATAGGAACATGCACACGGTCCCTCCTGAGCCTCCGGCTGCTTTCTTATGATGCCTCTCGTTCCTGCCTTCACTGATGTCGTCCTCTGCTCTCTTTGATCTGTATCAATAAATCGAAGGCGAGCGAGTACCTCTCATCATTTTCTTCGTCTCCTAAGCTCCCACAGAATAGATTTCTAAAGCCACCGGAAATAAGTTAGTTTGTACTTAAGATTAGCGCTTTAGCTCAGTGAGATTACTAATCAATTTTTCTACGTGTTATTTCAGCTTCATAATCTTTCAGGTTTTCTGAAACTTGGAACGCGATTTCGTAGAATAAGACCATTCTTCACTGGAATTCCTATCTATCAGGATTTCATTCCTCTACCTGGAGTCGCTACTGTTGTATCACTTTGTACATCTGACGACTCACCCTCGCTAAACACACACACAACCGTCTCAGGTTCTTAGTCGAGATCAGTTCCAGGGAGCACGAAGAGTTCTGAAACCCTCATTCACTCCCAGACTAATCCGCTGATGTATCTAACGTCTCCGCTTGTAATTCTAGACTTAATGTTAATGGAGTTTCATGTAGATTCTGTTTATCAAATCCAACGAACCCAGGACACATACACGGTAGTATCACACCAACCTCGGATTATGGAGTTCTCGATACTGACAGCCGTCGTAATTAGTTTGGCTTAGGGAACCACTGTACACAGTCGGCCATGAAAGTGTCCAGCTGGCGACAACCATATTCACTGCAGATACAGGCTTATCTTATATTTCTTTTTTTTTTTCTTTCTTTCTTCGGTCAACAACCAATAGCAAAGAAAGTAATGACGCTGTCCTGTACTATGGTCTGAGAGCATAAACACGTAAGATCCGATAACTAAGTAAATCATAAGGCGGAGGTGAAGTACTGCTTGTGTATCATTATACCGGCCAAAAGCTTTACACTGCTAGACAGAGGCAGATTACTAACAAACTGGCGGAAGTTCATAGCGGGGGTAGAACAAAACTCAAGGAGAAACCGTCTTAGGGTGTTACCCAGCGCTCGACATCTGATCTGTCCCAGCAAGAGCGGGAAGAGAACTGGTGACGTCACGTAGCATGCTGTACGCCCCACTGACCTGGTTAGACTAGGCAGTAGCCACATCCTGCATTCATCTCTTACTGGTCAATACTTTTCCTCATTTTAACCCTGGCTTTTGTACATTAACCTAGACCCTGTTGTATTTCCTTACACATGAGTATGTGACACGAGTTACGAAACGTTGTGTTAATGTTTACCTAAGACGAATTACACTGCCGGTATCTGCTTGAGTTCTATCCCTGCTATGAACTTCGGCCAGCTTATTGGTAATCTACCTGAGCAGTATAAGAGAGTCGTTGAATAAGTTGTAAGCATCAGTAAGAAACTGATAGATGCTGAATGAACAAACATATTCAATGAAACATATATAGATACACACACACACACACACACACATACACACACACACACA
>JAYMFT010179972.1:0-26028 GCA_038088735.1 Panulirus argus
TCTGGTTCATCATCACCTGGCCTGCCTGGCTTCCTTCTGATGGTCTCTGGTTCATCATCACCTGGCCTGCTTGGCTTCCTTCTGATGGTTTCTGGTTCATCACCTGGTCTACTTGGGCTCTTCTTTCTGATGGTCTCTGGTTCATCATCGCCTGGCCTGCCTGGCTTCCTTCTGATAGTCTCTGGTTCATCATCACCGGGCTTGCCTGGCTTCCTTCTGATGGTCTCTGGTTCATCACCTGGTCTACTTGGACTCTTCCTTCTGATGGTCTCTGGTTCATCACCTGGTCTACTTGGACTCTTCCTTCTGATGGTTTCTGGTTCATCTTCACCTGGCTTGCTTGGTTTCCTTCTGATGGTCTCTGGTTCATCATCACCTGGCCTGCCTGGCTTTCTTCTGATGGTCTCTGGTTCTTCATCACCCGGCCTGCCTGGTTTCCTTCTGATGGTCTCTGGTTCATCACCTGGTCTACTTGGACTCTTCCTTCTTCCTTCTGGTTCATCATCACCTGGTCTACCTGGCTTCCTTGTGGTAGTCTCAGGTTCATCATCACCTGGCCTGCCTGGCTTCCTTCTGATGGTCTCTGGTTCATCACCTGGTCTAGTTGGACTCTTCCTTCTTCCTTCTGGTTCATCATCACCTGGCCTGCTTGGCTTCCTTCTGATGGTCTCCGGTTCATCGTCACCTGGCCTACCTGGCTTTCTTTTGATATTCTCTGGTTCTTCATCACCTGGCCTGCCTGGCTTCCTTCTGAGGGTCTCTGGTTCATCACCTGGTCTGCTTGGACTTTTCCTTCTGATGGTCTCTGGTTCATCATCACCTGGCCTGCCTGGCTTCCTTCTGATGGCCTCTGGCTCATCATCACCTGGCCTGCCTGGCTTCCTTCTGATGGTCTCTGGTTCATTACCTGGTCTACTTGGACTCTTCTTTCTATTGGTCTCTGGTTCATCCCCGGGTCTACTTGGACTCTTCCTCCTAATGTCTGGCTCAGTGCCTGGCCTACTGGGACTCTTCTTTCTTAATTCTGGTTCATCACCAGGTCGATCTGGACTCCTCTTTCGTATCTCTTTTTCATATATAGGTTTGCCAGGGCTCTTATTTCTTGCCTTTGGAGTAGAGTCGTCCCTCTTGACGGGCCCTTTCTTAGTTGTCTCTGGTTCATCTGGTTTTATTGGCGTCTTCTTCGTGGTCTTGAGGTTCTCCCCAGTAGGTTTGCTAGGTCTCCTCTTTGAGATCTCTGGTTCGACGTCGTCCGGTCTATCTGGACGAATTCTTGTTGTCTTTGAGTCGACACTGGTAGAACGAGTCGCCGACAAAGATTCTTCCGTTTTCAGTTTTATGGTACTGACTGAAGTATATTTGGTAGTACTGGTCCTGTAAGATTCATTAGAAACTTTTCTCGTAATGCCAATTATTTCATTCCCATCAATTTCTTCTCTCACAACAGTTTCTGGTTCATCATCACTTGAATGATCTGGCCTCTTCTTTAAGACCTCTTCCTCATCATCATCTGGTCTGCTTGGCCTCCTTATCATTGTCTCTGGTTCATCATCACCTGGCTTGCCCGGCTTCTTTCTGATGGTTTCTGGTTCATCATCACCTGGCCTGCCCGGCTTCCTTCTGACAGTCTCTGGTTCATCGTCACCAGGCCTGCCCGGTTTCCTTCTGATGGTTTCTGGTTCATCATCACCTGGCCTGCCCGGCTTCCTTGTGATCGTCTCTGGTTCATCCTCACCAGGCCTGCCCGGCTTCCTTCTGATGGTCTCTGGTTCATCATCACCTGGCCTGCCTGGCTTCTTTCTGATGGTCTCTGGTTCATCACCAGGTCTGCTTGGACTCTTCCTTCTGATGGTCTCTGGTTTATCATCACCTGGTCTGCCTGGCTTTCCTCTGATGGTCTCTGGTTCATCACCTGGTCTACTTGGACTTTTCCTTCTGATGGTCTCTGGTTCATCACCTGGTCTACTTGGACTTTTCCGTCTGATGGTCTCTGGTTCATCATCACCTGGCTTGCCAGGCTTTCTTCTGATGGTCTCTGGCTCATCATCACCTGGCCTGCCTGGCTTCCTTCTGATGGTCTCTGGTTCATCATCACCTGGCCTGGCTGGCTTCCTTCTGATGGTCTCTGGCTCATCATCACCTGGCTTCCTTCTGATGGTCTCTACTTCATCACCTGGCCTGCCTGGCTTCTTTCTGATGCTTTCTGGTTCTTCATCATCTGGCCAGCCTGGTTTCCTTCTAATGGTCTCTGGTTCATCATCACCTGGCCTGCCTGGCTTCCTTCTGATGGTCTCTGGTTCATCATCACCTGGCCTGCCTGGCTTCTTTCTGATGGTGTCTGGTTCATCACCTGGTCTACTCGGACTCTTCCTTCTGATGGTCTCTGGTTCATCACCTGGTCTACTTGGACTCTTCTTTCTGATAGTCTCTGGTTCATCACCTGGTCTACTTGGACTCTTCTTTCTGATAGTCTCTGGTTCATCACCTGGTCTGCTTGGACTTTTCCTTCTGATAGGCTCTGGCTCATCATCATCTGGCCTGCCTGGCCTCCTTCTGATAGTCTCTGGCTCATCATCACCTGGCTTGCCTGGCTTCCTTCTCATGGTCTCTGGTTCATCATCACCTGGCTTGCCTGGCCTCCTTCTGGTGGTCTCTGGTTCATCATCCCCTGGCCTGCCTGGCTTCCTTCTGATGGTCTCTGGTTCTTCATCACCTGGCCTGCCTGGCTTCCTTCTTATGGTCTCTGGTTCATCATCACCTGGTTTGCCTGGCTTCCTTCTGATGGTCTCTGGCTCATCATCACCTGGCCTGCTTGGCTTCCTTCTTATGGTGTCTGGTTCATCATCATCGGGCCTGCCTGGCTTCCTTCTGATGGTTTCCGGTTCATCATCACCTGGCCTGCCTGGCTTTCTTCTGATGGTCTCTGGTTCATCATCTCCTGGCTTGCCTGGCATCTTTCTGATGGTTTCTGGTTCTTCATCTCCTGGCCTGCCTGGCTTCCTTCTAATGGTCTCTGGTTCATCATCACCTGGCTTTCCTGGCTTTCTTTTGATGGTCTCTGGTTCATCATCACCTGGCCTGCCTGGCTTCCTTCTGATGGTCTCTGGTTCATCATCACCTAGCCTGCCTGGCTTTCTTCTGATGGTTTCTGGTTCTTCATCACCTGGCCTGCCTGGCTTCCTTCTGATGGTCTCTGGTTCATCATCACCTGGCCTGCCTGGCTTCCTTCTGATGGTCTCTGGTTCATCATCACCTGGCCTGCTTGGCTTTGTCTTTGTGGTCTCTGGTTCACCTGGCTTGCTTGGCTTTCTCTTTGTGATGTCTGGTTCATCGCCAACTTTTCTGCCTGGAATCCTTTTTATTTTCTCTGGTTCATCACTTGGCTTGAGTGGACTTTTCCTTCTCGTTTCTGGGCTTAGTTTCCTTTTTTCTGGTACCTCATCATCACCTGGTTTTGTAACTGGTTTCTTCTTTCCAAGTTCTGTATCTTTTGGCTTATCTGGTTTACCTTCAGATGGCCGGGGTGTTTTTGAAAACTCATCAATTCTTGTGCTTGTTACAGATGACCGTTTTTGTGTCACTGAGGTGTCTTTTGTGGTTTTAGTTACTCTTTGTGATATATGTCTATGTGTGTCTGTTCTGTCATACACTGTTCTTTGTTCTTTGTCTATGTCATGAAGTTCATGATCGCTGAGATCATCATGATGGGTACCTGGGATTTAACAAATTTAAAGTAAAACTCATGAAAAATATCTCAGTATTAAGTACTCACCTTTACACTGAAATTAATGTCCTTCAGTGATTATATATTTTCTGAGAAGTACCTTGTAGAGCTAATGGGCTATTTACAAGACATGCTGAACTACTATCCATGCATTTTCAAAGTCACATACATACCCAGACTTTGTGACATGCATCAACTGTTTAAGTTTCTGATGATTCACTAAATGCAGAGCATGTTCTTTGTCATTCCACTGATTATTTATAATCATGCATGACAAGGATGCATAACACATAATCTGAGTTAAAATATCAAAGTTGATATTGATGACTTACCATCCTCTGATTTAGGCTGCTGAAGTTTGATCTCAGTATAGGACGTTTTTCTTACAAATTTTGCACCATCAGGATGGTCTCCTTCTGTTCTAGATGTTACCCGGTACCCACCACTCAACTCCTCTATAGACTCTTCTGTGTTGATCACCCCATCCTCCTGAGCACGAAGGTCAAACTCCTCGGAGAGTTGTGTTATCTGGTCTTCTGTTAGTGTGTCTAAGATATCATCAGGATCATTTACATGTTCTTTAACTGGCACTTCTTCCTTAGATTCACCTGTGAATTCAATCTTTTTTAAGTACAACAGATATCATTAACAATTTTTACATACTAAGAAGGTAAGAGTATTTTGATTTGTGAATTTAATCATTCCAACTTTCCATATCACTTTAATGAAATACACGGGGCATAAACTCACTATCTATAGTTTTTTCAGAAGTAACAGTGGATCGAATATCTGTAGTGAGAATATTTGAGCTTGATGTCTTCTTCAAGATTCCTGTTAATTTCTTTTCAGGTTTAGGTGTTTCTTCTGTTGTTATGGTCTCATGGTGTGCAATGATATTTTTCATGTCAAGTGACCTGGTGCTGAGGTCAGTCTCTAAGTCCCATGTCTTATGAACACGACTGTCTTGCTTCTCAGATACTGCCTCGAAGTTCTCCCGTAGCCTCTGCTTAGGCTTGAGGCGCGGTGACCCCTCAGCAACTGGTTCTTGCACTGGAACAAGGGAACATGATGCATTCTCTGTTATTTTACACCAAACATCTGGTTCAATTATAAACATCTTCCTTTCTATGAAGGAAATGAGTGTATAAGAAATATTAGTTTTTTCTCTTTTTATCAAAAGCATTTGCTCTAGGAATATGTCCTCATTAAATTCTGGTATCAACTGAAAGCAAAATAATGAAAATGAAATGAGAGGGTGAGAAAAAGTGTGAGGACATGAGTTAAAAATGGAAAAGGGTAGATGTATATTGTATTTAAGGAAAATTGGTGAAGACAAAAATTCTGAATTGCTGAAGAGAAAACATTCTGAAATAGATTCTACATATCTATTATTATCAATATGTGAACTTTTAGTTTCATGAAGGTTGCTCTTACATAACTGTAAAAATATCTTTGTTGGACCTGAAACACCATAAATCTGAAGTCTAAATATTAAAAAATATAATTTCCTAAATGCTTTATGACAGTCTAGTGTGTTGCTGTTGGTGAAATTCCACCATACTTTTTCATTTTCATGAAAACTGTGATGAACAGATGAAGCCACAGTAAAAATGACAGCAAATTGATTTTTTGTAGTTCAAAATCTCTAAACCCACTCTTATCAACTAGCACACACCTGCATGTGATTCAGAATTTATGAATATTTTCAAAATGATACGAAATACACCCCTCTTCCTTGGAATGAATATATTCTTATAACTGATATAATTACTGCTGTTACTAGAACAGGTATCATATATCACTATTATTATCTTTACCATTATAAACATCGTTATATTCATATCATAATCATTATCATTATAATTAATGTTATCATTGTCATTATCATCATAATCAATATCATTATCACTATTAATATTATTATTTTCATTATTTCTATTATATCATCATCATTATTATTATTATTATTATTATTATTATTATTATTATTATCATTATTATTATTATTATAATCATTATAATCTATCCCTGAGGATAAGGGAGAAAGAATATTGCCCACATATCCCATGCTTGTCATAAAAGGTAACCATGAGGGATGGAAGTGGGGAACTGGATATCTTCCCCTCCTATATTACTTTCCATAAGAAGGAATAGAAAAAAAAGATCCAAATGAGGATCTTTTCCCTTTAAGGCTCAGTCATCTGCTCTGGACACTACCTCACCCGTATGGGAAATAGCAAACAAGTATTAATGACAAAAAAGGAAATTTCTGAGAAAGATATAGGGTTAGATGTGCTAATGAACCAAAGTTTTCTCCAACTGCCAGTATGTCAGAGGTAAGATGAAGATTGAAGGCAAGACAGAAAGTATAACTGATGTAGCAAAACCTATCATAAAGCTGAAACATGTGAAATTTCAAATAATAATTTTCAGTCTGTATTTGTTGCATATAAAGATTTGGAAAGGTAAGCAAAATTCAAGCAGCAGTGAGTCCACTGGAGAAAATAACTGGAAAGTGAGAAAAAAGAAAATGATGAGTAAATTGGATGAAATAAAGGAAATGGACCAGATAAGAAATATGCTACTGGGTGGTGCCTGAATGTGCAGATGAATTAAGTATTCCATTAAGAGTCATTTTCAAACATTCATTAACAGAAGAAAGGCTACCAATAGTAAGGAAATAAGTAAATATAGTACATTATAAAAGAAGGAAAGAGAGATGAACCATTAACCTAAAGATTTGTGTCCATTACGAGTGTGGTTTGTATATTACTAGAAATATTGATGGAAAAAAAATAGATGTTACATCTTGAGAAAAATGGCCTTTTATCTGACATATGATAAGATTTCAGAGCTGGAAAATCATGTTTCACAAATCTTCTAAGTTTTTGTGACAGGTTATCTCATTTGTAATTCAGGTAAGGGGAGAATGGGTTGCCTACATATACTGGATCTTAAGAAAGCATTTCACCCTGTGCCTTATAATAGATAACTATGGAAGTTAGAGCATAAGGGAGGTTTGCATCTAAGGAACCCTACAATTCAGGAGGAAAGATTTCAGAATCAAGTGAAAATAAGAATGATGATTAGAGACAAGTTCTCTGGGGGAATGACTCTCACTAGTGAAGTACCTCAAGGGTCAGTGCTGGCTCTAGTTTTGTTCTTCATGTATGTAGATGATTTACCTGACAATGTGAGTTCAGCAGGTATCTGCATATTCAAAGATGGTGCAAAAAATTATGAAAGCACTTAAAAGTAGAGAATCAAATATAGAACCTAAAGATGTTAAAATATATATGAACAGAGCCAGGAATGTAGTATATAATTCAATGCACTTAAGTTCCATGAAACTGCATTTGGAGAAAGTGGTAAAAGACCACAAATACTAGCACATGATGGAAGATCTAATTTTCAATAATGTAGTGAAAGAGAAAGATGTGGTTATAACTGTAAATTCTAAGTTATCACCAAAAGACCATATTAATGAGAGTTAAGAAAAAAATGAACAGATTACTGGCCCATGTGAAGGTGGCCTTTACATACACAGATGAAGGCAAATCAAAAAATTAAAAGTAACCTACAGTAGACTGGCTCTGAAACAGTTGTTTGGAAGCCATACTAGTAGAAACAAATAAATAAGAAAGGAAAAGTACGGAGAACATTCACACACTGGGTGCCTGCTCCGAGAAATTTTGGTTGAGGAACCATAGAAACTGAACTTTTAACTTCACAAGAAAGAGTAAAAGAGTAAGTGGTGATATGATATTTCGGTTTAAATGTGTGATACAGAGTAAATGAGAGGTGCAACTCATTTCCAGGTATCATGTGTACTAGAAGCATCTAAATCTTTAGAACACAATAAAGGAAGAAGGAACATGGGGAGCACTGTTACACATTGCAGATATACAACCGAAGATTGTGACTCACATGCAGGACGGGGGATGTTAAAACATTTAATGTCTAACAGACCATTGTTATAGGTTCTTTCCTTAACACTTCCTTTCCACTACAAAGACTGCTTAAAAGCCAACATGATCCCCAAGACATCATTGCTCCTAGTGCAGCACTAACCTTTAGATTCATGCAATTTCAGTATTTCTTTTAATGGTTGTGATCTTCTGGTGATGACCTCATCTTCGGGAGTGCGGCTGGATGGGTCAGGTGATTGACCACTAGGGCGTCTAGTGGTTGGCTCCAATTCTTCCGGTGTATCCTTCTTCTTCTTCATGGAATCCCTTAGGGTTCTCACCAATCCAGGTGAGGTTTCCTCTACGGAAGGTGGTGCTCAGTTGAATAAGAATCCTAAATGCAACATCCCTAATCATATACTTAAAAACTGTCAAGGCAATTCTATTTGAATATGAAATGGAAAAGGTGAGATAAGGGAGGAAAAAAATATCCTTTTCCAGGAAAATCATATGAGAATCATCGACGAGGTAAATCAGAGTTGTACTTTAGGCGTCTGCACTTCAGGCGAAGCACAAATTATATAGTGACAAATGTGGAGTTACCTTCAGATGAGTAGTGTTCAAGGGGCTCTGCCTCCTCCTCGCTCTCAGCCTCTTGAGGATCCACTGGCTCTGGACTCTCCGAGTCCCTGGGAGACTCTGTGCTGATGACCTCAGCTGAGGTGTGTGGTATTTGGTAAATATCATGTGTTGCATAGAATGCGTACCTTACCTGATAACATTTTCCTATTCACTGATCATGAAATTCTTTTTTTAGAAAAGCTTGTTAAGTTTTACAGCAGCATCAATTACGGTACTAAATTACTTCTTTAAACCGACTATGATAAGTTAGCCTTGTAGTCAAAAGGTTAAAAGCATAAAATCTAGATTAAATTTGTCTAAGTACAGCTTATAATTTCAGTGATACACTTGTCCCAACACTTCAAGTAAAAGGTAAGCTAGTTGAAATCCCAGTTTTTTAGTAACGGTAAGTACTTCGTTAAGCAAGTATGAGGACGTAGTTAAAACCCCGGATTTCACCAAAATGAATAAAATCAAGGTAGGTAGTAAACATACTTGTATGTGTAGGACGCTTAGTAATATTAGAGACTAGACGACTGCTCTCCACCACTGATGCAGTCTCTCGTGTGGCCAGAACTGACAAAGAAAATGGATGTCATCGTATTATCAAAGAAAACTTAAAGGAGTAACTTAGATATTTTTGATGATCAATACCTCATCTCAAGTTGGCATTAAATCTAGTGTGACAGATATATATATATGAGTCTATATATCCTCTATATCTTTTGGTTTATAAGAATCTTCATCTTACCCGAAGACTTGACTCTCTCTTGTGTTGATTCTGTTGTGGTTACTGAAGTGGTGTCAGTTGTTGACTTCCGAAGGGCTCGGAGGCCAAAGAGAGGTCGACCCGAGGAATCTTTGGGCTCGAATTCTTCCTCTTTGGGTTCTTCTGGTCTTGTAGATGGATGTGAATCCTCAAGAGGTTTTGGCTCTTCGCTGGTTCCTGTGGTATCGGGCTGGTCTTCCCTGGGTGTGCTTTCACCTACGGTAAAATCAGCAACATCAGATTCACTTGAACTGAACACTGGAATTCTTCCATTAGTATCTTTTCAGGTCGATACTTATTATCAAATAATATTTTGAAACTTTTATCTAGTAATCTATATCAGTGATTATCCAAAAATCTTTTATTACTGAAAATCGAAACTAAATTAAACCAGAACTTTATCATAAACTTATGTGTCAAAAAGAGTTTGTTACATGTGTTTACGAAGGAGAATATTTCAGTTACATGTGGTTGGAGGTGAGCGTCTCTTGAGAGCTCTGAGACCAAAGAGCGGCACACCGTTCTCGTCTGTGGGTCCCACGCCATACGCACTCACGATCTTGTCCACATCAGTCTGTTCGGTAGCAGGCTTCGACGGCGTGCGGCTCTGGCCCTTCTGGTACCGTAGGGGCTCGGCGTACGGCTCGTTCGATGGCGCTGTTGACGACATCGCAAGAAAAACAACATCGATAACGCAGCCACTACTCGTACACTTAAAGATGCAACAATAGCACTTCTCATTATACGTGCCTGCAGTTTCCTGCCTTAGGGAGGCAGCTTGAGGAACGGATTCTTTGAGGAAATATCTTTGCTTCGCTCCTACTACTGTTCCGACTTTAGCAAACTGATCACACAGTGGGGGGAAGGATGGAAAGTTCACCTCTGCCTCATAATGGCAAAACACAGACACACTGAAATAACAATTCAATCAGTAAACAGCCGCCTTCCCAGCTCCGTCTTAAACTCCACCCCACCAGACATACACTCACCAGGTGCAGCACTCAACATACAAACACGAGCTTCACTTTCCCGTCTACGCTCCGGACATCATCCATCCCTACAACACTACAGACACCACTCCAGTATATCCTAAGACCCCTCTCATACCCTTGATACCACTACCACAACGATGACATCGAGCGCTTACTACTCAGTTGCTCTGCTCTTTCCATACACAGACGCACACATACACACACACACACACACAAGATCACTCACTACACAGTATGTCCTACGGTCTCGACCAATGGAGATGGCCTGCTTCCTGCGCGATGAAGGAGACTCATGAAAATAGAAAGAACTCCTGGGGTAGGAAGTAAGTAAATACGTAACATACGTAGTTTTTAACCTTTTAAATAATTTCGGTGTTTGTTTATCTATTCCTGAAAAGAATTCAACGACTGTCTGAAACAAAAAACTCAATCAAAATTTACAGAAAACAAATCATATATCGTGGATTTAGATCAGTGCAACAGTGAAAGATATAAGCGTCCAGTCCCACCTGTTTTTGCGGGCTGAGGCTGTGTTCTCTCGGGTTTCTTGGCGTCTGGAGTCCTGGAAACAGGCTCCGCTTTCTTGGGCTCTTCAGGCCTCGAAAACCGGCCATACCTTCGAGGCTCCTCAGGCTTCACTTGCCTGTCGAACCTTCTCGGTTCCTCGGGCTGTTTAGGCTTCTCTGGTTCCTCGGGTTCGACAGGTTCGGCACTTAGTTCTCTGTCGGGCTCCCTGTAGGAGTCCCTAGAGGGCTTTCTGGAGGGCTTGGTGGTCGGGGTGACCTCGTCAGCCGGGGTGACCTCGTCCTCGTCAGGTTCGTCTGTGGCCGGACGGGTGCGGGGCTCCTCCGCTGCCAAGGTGAACACAGCATCATCATAAGACTGGATTGGTGGGACGTGTCAAGCCTTGCGACGTGCACTACAAAGCTGACGTGAGACTAACTTTGTTCCCAGACTAGTATACGTCAGTAGCATGACATATGAATGGTAATATGTGGGTCATGATTCAGGGTAAACAAATGTTACAGTAACGTGTATACATAACTATCATATCATCACTAACAACACCAGTGATGTTGGTTTACATCACCCCGAGGCAGTGGCGGGCTTTCAGAACAGTCTAACACGTCCTTGAACTACAGACGAAAAATGGAAGACTTAAACTACATAACTTATGTAGCCACGTTAAGACTACGGTTAGTTTAGCATGCAATCAGGGGAAAAGTCAAGCTGGATGTGTTAGGAAATCAACCTCAAGGTACAAGCATTATCTCGTTTGGCAGGCACTCATTTCTTAGCAAGACTACAGTTACCAGTCTACATCGTCAGCCATGCAAACTTAGGTCACCGCTGACAGCTTTAGCAAACCAAACTTGTTTTCACCGTCATTATTGACAAGTGGCGACTTTAAAACTCATTCTCTATGTTGGCACTTGATCATGCAGGTCGCACTGGTAACTTATAGTAATCTATCCTCATGTTTTACTTGGGCACATCAGTAAACTCACCGAAATTCTAGGTCAACAAAATCGTCGTCTTTCGTCAGTCATCCAACGCAGGCTACACTGAGGGTGATGACAGATCGTACATCTGAGAGATCTAGGGACGTTCTCCCAAGACCCCCAAGCCACGTCCCTCTGACCTCAACAGTTTAGTTTTTCACCTTCACACTGATATCCACAACACGAGGGCTGGGGACGCAATTCACCCACAGTAAACATTCCAGCAATATTTTACCATTAGAAAGAGCTTTTGCACGGGAAAAAAAAAAGGGAGATGATTTACTCAATGGTTACAGTGATGACATGCTATTTACTGATGTGCCCTGTTTTTGTAGGGTGGGGGAAAAAGAAATCCAGATACAGAAACTAATCTATCCATGGGCCTCGTACATTCTCCTTACAGGCATTGTATCCTCCTACGGTAACACACTGCATGATCCTCCTACGGTAACAGTGTATCCCTTTACGGTAACACTGTATCCTCCTACGGTAACCAAAGAGTCCCTTAAGAGAGGCGATACTAAACAGATGCTCCTCCATGTTGGCCAAGACCAGCGATACTCACACTGGAAGAGTTTGATCTTATGTGTGATTCCCTTCACTCCCACCATGGGATTTCCGTCTTTGTCTCTCACCGGAGACAAGACAAACCCTTCTGTGTCAGTGCGTGAGTTTTGCCTCCTGAAGGAATGCCTTGGGTTTGGTCCGTGAGCTGAGGACGTGCCTGCGGAGGTGATGTCCGCATTGGAGACAGTAAAGGAGTTCTTCATATCGAAGGAGGTGCTTATGGAGAACAGTTTGTTGGCGTGGGACAGGATAGACAGCGAAGGTAGTGCTAGTGTGGGTCAAAACTCGTGTTAAAAGTTAGTGGGAGAAATCATTTCTTTTTTTTATTTTTTTTTTTAGTAATAAGCGTTCCTGTTTTGGGGCAAAAATGACAAAGGCATCAAGATCTGAACATATAACTGCAGGTTCCTCTAGCAGCAACAACTGACATTGAGTAGACAGTACAAAGTTAACCAAGGTTTAATGATTTAACAGCTTAACCACATTTAGCGGAAACAAGTTGTTAGATATTAGCAACCCGGGCCTATCAACCGTCGGGTGATAACACCGGAACCTGCTAGAGCGAGAACAACGTACATCTGGAGAGAGGCTTTCGTGTGGTGCCCCCAAGTCTTGGCTCCTCAGAGTCCTCAGGCCTGGTGGTCGCCTTCGGTTCGGTGGGACGCTTCGGTTGAGAGGTAGTGGTGGTGGTGGCGGGCCTGGTTGGAGCCTTGGCTGGCGAGGACGCTGCTGGGGTTGTGGTCCGACTTCCGGGACGCTTGGCGACCCGCATTTGCCCTCGAATGATACGCCGCTCTTCGTATGTTTCTGCCTTCTCCAACTGCACGTGAACATCAAACGTGTGTGTGTGTGTTAGGATGCCATAAACATATCACTGAGAACGATATAGCTTGAAGATTTAAGTCTAATGCGATATTACACGTATTTTATGTATAAAGAAAAACCCAAAGGGACGCTGGAAGACTTACCATGTTTTCAAGAAGAGTGACGTCGAAAATGGTCTCGATGCTGAGGAGGTACTGTGGCAGGTTCTCGCGCGAGACCTCCAAGTCCTCGAGCAGCTTCTTGTTGCTACCGGTGCGTTCAATGCGGCGGATTTTGTTCGTGTTGATCCCGCTGTCAACTGGTTTCCCCGTGACGAAGCGGCTGGGGGATCCTTCTTTAGTGAAGGGAGCTGGAGATCCTTCCTTGCTGCGCGGGGCGGGAGAGGCTTCTTTGCTTCGCGGCACTGGAGAGCCCTCCTTCGTCATGGGCGAAGGGGACCGCTCCTTCTTGAGAGGCAACACAGTGTCGGGTTCCTCCTCATCTGTCAGCGTTGGTTCCTCGCCTGCGTCAGACGGCTCGGGTTTCTTCGGTTCCTTGCGCGCCACCGTTGTGTGGGTTGAGGCCATGGCGTTCATCACCAGCTTGCTGGAGGTCATTTTGATGTCCTCCTCCACTGGCTCTGGGGCGGATTTTCCCACTGGTTCTGGGGCGGATTTCTCCACTGGTTCTGGGGCGGATTTCTCCACTGGTTCTGGGGCGGATTTTTCTGCCGGTTCGTCTCCATCTCCGTCACCCAATGGATGGAAATATTTAGGCACAATGCGAGGTTCCTTTACGGGCTTTCTCTCCTCTGGTTTCTTAGGCTTCTCGTCCTTCTTGGGTGTGGACTTTAGCACAGGTCTCCTGATGGGCGATGGGACGGGGTCTTGTTTGGGTTGTTCAAACAGGGACCTCTTTGAGCTGACGGATTCCTTGATTTCATAAGAGGGTTTCCTGGTAGGTTTGTCCCTCTTGTTGTCGGGTTGGGAAGTCCTCAGGTTAAACACGGACCTTCTCGTTGCAACATCAGATGTGGTGATATTCTTTTCGGTGACGGTCTTAGTGGTGATGGATTTTTCAACATCCTCAATGAGTTTGGCAGGTATTTCCTCCGGCTTCTTCCGCACTGGTTCATCCTCCTCCGGAACGCCCTCATGAGACGTGGGCGTGTCTCTCGGTATTTCATCTGGTATTCCATTTTCCTTACCTTCGTTTTCATTCGAAGGATAATCCTCCTCATCAGGATACTCTTCATATGGCCTTTCCTCCTTTGGCCTCTTCCCGGTGTCCTCACCTGGCCTTTCAGTGGTGTCCTCACTTGGCTTTCTAATCGTTTCCTCACTGGGCTTCCTCTCGTACGGCTTCCTCCTCTCCGGCGTTTTCGTGCTATCGTCAGGCCTCACAGACGACAGCTTCGGTTCGCTTGGTTTCTTCTCAAACGAGTTCCGCTTCTCTGCCAGCCAAGGTCTGTCTCTGGTTGTTCGTTTGGTTTCTGGCTGTTTCCTTCGGGACGGTTCGCTATCCTTGGGAGTAACCCCCTTGTCGGCTGGACGACTTTCCAAAGGCTTTGATCTCCTCGGTTTGCCCACATCCTCTTTCACCGGGGAGGACTCATCTTCTTCAGGAGAAAGTTCCTCATCCAGAGGCTTCCTTCTGGTTTTCTTCTCCGGTTCTGTGTCATGAGGTTCCGTATCGGATGGCTCGTCAGGGTGTCTGGGATGCTCCTCGGGGGAGGAGTCGGAGGCGGCGTCCTCCTGGGAGTCAGCTGGGGACTGGTACTCGGAGGGTTCCCGCACGATGGACGGTCTGTGAATGGTGTGATAAGGCAGATCAGGTTCACAGGACACGTCCTCGATCATAACGTCGTCGTCGACAGGAAGAGGCTTCATATCCTCCGTCATTGGAGTCTCGGGAAGTGTAACCACGGGATCCTTAGGATGTGGGGCGGACAGTGTTGACTTCGGCTTCTCCTTTGGCTCAGAACCTGGCTGCCGACCCCTGGGAGTCTTCTCATTAGGTTTGGTTGGGCTCTTCCTGTCGGTAGCCCTAGAGGAAACTGGTCTTGTAGGCTCCCGCTTGTCAGGGGACCTCACCGGCTCCCGCTTCTCAGGGGACCTTGATGTTGGAGCCTTTCTGGGGGTTTGTGAGAGCCTCGACGATCGTGAAGCGGGTCTTTCTGGCTCAGTGGGCTTCTCTACCGCCCTTCTTGTCCTCGGAGTCCTGTCATCAGGTTTCCTGCCGATGTCTCCATTCATTCTCGGCTCTGTAGGTGTGCGTCGAACATCGCCGTTCATCTTTGGTTTCCCTTCGGGAGAAATGATCTTCTTAGATGGCACGGTCGACCGCGGCGTTGTCCTCTGAGTTCTGGTTGGGCTTACGGGCTCTGGACCACTGGGTTTCCCTCGCTGCGGAGCGCGTCTTGTGGAGTCCTTGGGAGTGATTGGTTCCCTGTAGCCCGGGACACGCCGAGTAGGAGAGTCATCTTGAGATGGCAGTTTCCTGGAAGTGGCGGGAACTCTACGCGAAGGTTCATCGGCCTCAGGTTTTTTCTTAGGACTTACTTCACGCCTCTTCCTCGGTTCACTCTCTGGTTTCTTTCTTGGTTTCTCGTCCCTCTTCGACGTAGTGGGAGTTTTCCCAGATACCTCTGGTCTTCTGCGCAGGGGCTCCTGAGGCTCCTCTTCTGACGGCGATGAAAAGTCTTCGTCTGGCTTAAAGTCATCGGGCACTTCCTCTTCCTCCTCCTCCTCCGGCTCCTCCACATGCCCTGGCTCAGGCTTGTGTTCATAGCGTTCCTCTTCCTCCTCCTCTAACTTGGCTATTTCCGTATCTAGATCTTTAATATCCACATCCTTTGGTTCTTTAACGCCGTCAGGACTATCCTCTGGGACCTCATCAGGCTGGTACGTTACTCTGTGTGTCTCAACATCCTCAACAGACGCTTCGTCTTTCTCAACGCGAAGTTTCACTTGAATTGAAGCTTTGTCATCTGTAAACTCTGGAAGTAAATCTCTCTTTGGTTCCCTCTCCGGTTCACGGGGCCGATCTCTCGGTTCCGTCTTTTTAGGAGAGAATTTTGGGCTGGTTGGCGTCACACTCTTAGCTGCATCCTCAAAGAACTTCTTCTTATTCAAAGTGTTCAGTCGGTCGGGTTTGCTTGTCTTCTCCGACGTGTCTGGCTTCTTGATGCCTCCTGGAATGAACCGACTCTTCAGTGCTGAGACAGACCCATACGGAACGTCGTCCTGCTCATCGTCTGGCTCGTCTTGGGTCGTATCGGGCTTCCTGTTTCCAGGCGCGTGAGTGGGGCTTGGGGCGATGTTCGCGACGAGAGTAGATTTCATGACCGGTCTCGGAACTTCCCTTTCTCCCTCTTCAGTCATGACCACCTCCTTGGTGTGCACCCTCTTGGTGATGTTGTATCTCTCACCTGTCGTCTTGCTTCGCCTGGTCTCAATGATGATGGTTATTGGCTGCCCATCTTCACCGACTTCTTCCTTCTTACGTGTGTAAACGACCTCGTCATCCTGAGACGGGAAGAAGCCAGCCTCCTCATCGTCGTCTCCCTTCTCAGGTTTGATGATCACGTAGCTGGTCTCACGCTCTGGAACTAAGACGGGGCTGGACCTCAGCACCGTCTTGGTCGTGTATTCCGTTCCGTCCACACGGCGTACCGTCTCTGTCACTGTCCTGACGACCGTACCGTCTTCCTCCTCGTGTTCCTGCTCCTCGGAGCTCACCACGGTGTCGTCGGGGCTTCCTGTGTGAACCAAGTCCTCAGGCTTCCTCGAGCGCTCGGTGCTGAATGCAATGTGGACTTGTGGACCGTGTTTGGAGGTCTTCTCTGTCCTCTCCACCGTGTACTGGACACCATCAGATCGCTTCCGGGTTTCGGTGACTGTCCTGACGACGTAACCGTCTTCAGTCTCCTGCTCGTCGACGCCCTGGTCTACGAGCTCGTCCTTCTCGGTTCCGACGAAGGTCACGGGAGCTGGGGAGCTGAACATCTTGTGGATGTTGTGCGTTGTGTAAACGGATCCGTCGGACCTCTGGTACCGCTGGATGATAGTCTTGATTGTGGTTCCATCGTCAGTTTCTTCCTCAGTGACACTCTCATCGAGGATCTCATCCTCCGAGGACTTCGGGTGGTGCGTCGGCTGCTGGTAGACCTTGGACATCCTGCGAAGTGTGTACTGCAGGCCAGACACGCTGCTGCGTCTGCGTTCCGTCACGGTCTTGTAGTGCGTGCCGTCGTTGAGGGTCTCCTCATTGACCTCCTCCTGCAACACTTCGTCTTCCAGATTAGCCACTTGGAGAACAGGCTCCGGCATCTTAGGAATCCTCATGATGCGATGGCGTAAGTATTCGGTGCCATCCTTGGCGCGTCTTCGCTCAATGATCGTCCTCACGGTTGTGCCATCTTCCTGAATATCTTCCTTGATTTCCTCTTTCAACAGTTCGTCGTCAGCGCTGACAGCGATGTTGGATGAGCCTGAGGAGCCGACTGGCATTTTCTTCATGTCGTCTTCAGTTCCCTGGAAACTTCGCAAGACGTACTCGAATGAATACGTAGAGCCATCCTTCCGTCGACGGGTCTCCGTGACGACTTTGACCGTGACGCCGTTGTCGTCCGTCTCCTCCTTCTCCTCTTTGCTAATGACGTCGTCATCGTTCTGGAAGGTCGGCAGACCCTTCTGCAGGTCCACTCCCGACAGCGTCATCTTGCGAGACCTGAAAACTTGCCTGTGCGTGTACTCCTCGCCAGTTTTGGTCCGACGGGTCTCGATCACCGTCCGGATGACTGAGCCATCTTCCTTTTTCTCCTCCGTCTCCTGGGTGTCGATCACCTCGTCGTCATCGGAGGGAGTGATCTGTGTGCTCTTTACCTTCGACGTCTTGTACACTTTCTTGGTCGTGTACTCCACGCCATTGGGCTTTCGTCTCGTCTCGGTAACAGTTTGGATTGTAATTCCATTCTCGTCCGTTTCTTCTGTTTCGTCGGTGGAGATGAGCTCGTCCTCCTCATTGTAAGCGATGTCCTCGGGGTGGTCGTAGTCGAAGATCTTGGAGGTCTTCAGGACGTTCTTCGTCGTGTAAATGATGCCATCGGGTCTGCGTCGGGTCTCCGTGATGATCTTGATTTTGTTGCCGTCCTTGTCTTCCTCCTCAGCGACGTCTCGTTCCAACACCTCGTGATCAGGATTGCCCACTAGTATCTCGTCAATCTCGCTCTCGCTGCTGACCACCTTGGTCGACCTGGCCACCCGCCGAGCAGTGTACTCCGTGCCGTCCTTCTTGCGACGTGTCTGCACCAGCACCTTGACTGTGTTGCCTGAGTCGTCGACGCAGTCCTCCTCCTCCTCCATGATCACTTCGTCGTCGTCATTGACGCTGGCGCTAAGGTAAGAGTCCAACTTGTCCAGCTCAGACATGATGGAGGTCTCCATCTTCGCCTCAATATCTGCCAGTTTTGACTTTCTGGTCGTGGTGACAGACTTGCCATCCGCCCTCGTGGGAGACCTGAGCGGTGACGTCGGGGCTTCCTTCTGAGCACCTGTCCTCCGTGGCATGTGACTTCTGGGCGAACTCTCACCGGGGACACGTTTTGTCGGGGATGTCGGCGATGCCTTGTCTGCGCCGACTCGTTTGACTGAGCCCAAGTCCAGTTCCTTGGAAGTCTTTCTCTCTGTGACCTTGCGAGGGGACTCCTTACGGACGGGTATTTCTGACTGCCTGGATCTCGTGGTTCGTGAAGTTGCGGTTGTCGATCGCTCTTCTCTTGAGGATTTCCTGGAGGAGGACGTCCTGTAGGTTGAGGATGAGAGAGACTGGGTCACGTCTTCACCTTCAGTCTTAAGAGCTGTTTCGTCGTCTGAGGTGAGACGGCCGTCGGTGGCGTGCGTTTCGTCTTCGGCGGAGGACCTGCGTTCCCTTATGATGCGTGTGGGGGACACGGAGTCCCGGACTTCTTTATTTTTCATGGAGATGTATCCTTCCCCGGCCAGAGCGTTAGACTGAATAGAGTAAGTGGACTTGGTGATGGAGACGACGGCGTCTCCCTCGGTGGTGGCGTCGTCCTCAGTCAGCTCGCCGATGATGCGCTGGAGTCTGTTGGAGCGGTCCTCACTCGCCTTGCGGATACGTTCTTGGATGGCGTCTTCTGGCTGGAGGCCCTCGAGGGAGACAGTGTCCATGCCGCGCATCGTAAGGCCACCAAGACGGACGTTTTGCGTAGAGATTGACTCCGTCACAGCGGAGTCTCCGTCCACATGCATTGTCACCTGCGTAGACAAAACATAAAAAAAAAGTTAGTTCACATCAACAGGAAACTCTGACAGGTCGAAACACTCGCATGTATCAGTCTCACCTACGTGTATGAACAGCTTATGTTTCTGTGCTGTTTTAGTTCCTCCCAGATATTTAGCTCCATCAGGAAAACAAAACTTAACAAAACACGGAACTTGAGAAGACTGGAGACAGTCGTCCTGAACCGTAGCATACGACGGCAGATTTTGCTGCCTCCCGACGGGGTTATAAGACCTACGGGAGAATCAGAATCACGCAAGACTGATCTCTAAAGTGAGAGAGAGGAACTACCTGACGCGGAGGCAGACGCATCACATTACCTGGATGTTGGAGGAACGTCGCGTCGATTCACCCTCCTGGCCCACGGTGATGGTCGTCTCGCTACACTCGGTGAGGCCACCGTCCTCCGTGACGTTGAGAGTGCCCAAGCTCTCTTCGTCATTCTGCACCATCTCCCGCAGGCGCTGCTCCCGGAGCTTGTACATCCTGGCCCTGATCCGTCGACGCTCGCCGAAATCTTCGGCTTGCTGCCACTGTTGGACACACCGCAGGGGTCAGTTAGGGCGCCACGAGTGACACAGGCAGGTAAGGTGGTGGTGTGTAAACATATATATATTTATAGCAGCGGTCTGAGTCAGACATGTATACAAAGCGACAGGAACTATAGAAGAGAGAAGAAAAAAGTCAGTCCTACAAGTCAGATATGTGTGTGAGGGCAGCGAGACGCAACACCGCTGCTGCCACCACCACAAGGAGGAACTACAACTGTAGACTTGAGGATAGCTTGTGAAGAAGGTAGCATTTCAAACGGGACAGTGTCACGAAGGGAATAGTTGTGGGTGAGGGAGCGGGGTTGTGGAGCGTGTGCCCATTGGACCAGCGGAGGATGATGATGACACTCCGGAGGGGACACATATGCTATTGGTCTTTGAGTGGATCAGTTATGATACATAACTTTGGGAAATTCGAGGCAACAATCGTCCAGAATGAGTAGAGAGAAAGTGTGTAGTTTACAGAGGAAACCAAGTGATAACGTATTCCAAATGAGTTAAAAATTCTTAGTAACTTGTCAATATTAATACAAAATTAAGAATTACATAAAAATCAAGCAAGGTAAAAAAAGAATATAAAGACTAAAGGGAAAGAAATGATGGAAGACTCATTAAATACCTGTTACTGACGGAGGCAGATACCTGGCAAGGTGCGCTAGTACTTGCGTCTGAAAGTACTAGTGTCAGAGACTTTCTGAGGGAAGCACATGTAAACTGGAAGCCAAAATGTCAATATACTTGTTACTAGTTAGTGTTGGGGACGCCATGCAAGTGGGCGGCAAACACCGGTTAGGACTACACCAGGCACACGTCTTGGCCAAAAGGCTGCATGACAGTCATGACGCTGTATGGATACTACGGGTAGAAATAATCTATTGATGTGTACAGAAGGGGGAGGTTCTACACTCACGTCCATGTGTGTGTGTGAGTGTGTGATTACGTGCATGCATGTACGCATACGCATGAGTGCATGTATGTGCGTGTGTGTGTGTGTGTGTGTGGGTTCGTTATTCATACGGACAGCGCATGTGTTTTGTGCATGAATTGCTAGAGGGGTCATGGCAATCTTGTAATGCCTAGGGGTTACGCCTACTGTGTCATGCAGATTCCTGGTAGCTCGCTCACTTTAACAGCGGACATGTTACTGTTCCCATGCTTGTTCTATGCCTGTGCACGATTATATTATGCTCATGAGTGCTCAGGAAGCCTTGCATATTGTATGTATGCTAATACAGGTCTGTGTTCGTGCATGTGTATAGGTGTGCATCCATTTAAACATGTGTCTTTACATGGATATGTCGAGTTTAATGTTGACACGTAACTTTTTTTTTTCTGAGCACGTTTGATACATATGTGTATACATATGTATGTCCAACTGGGTGACTGTGATCTCGTACCGTCATATTTTCATAAATACATACCTGTTATGTATGATGTATTCGTGAAGCATTGTATGTACATAAATACATTGTTATATACATGTAGGAGGCTGGAGAGATGTTTGATGTGAGGGGGAGTGATTCTCTTGCCCGTATCCTTGTATGATCTAACTTCACTAGCAAGGCTTACCTTCCCTAGTTTGATCAAACTTCATTAGCAAGGCTTACCTTTCCTAGTATGGTCTAACTTCACTAGCAACGCTTACCTTCGCTAGTATGATCTAACTCCACTAGCGAGGCTTACCTTCCCTAGTATGGTCTAACTTCACTAGCAAGGCTTGCCTTCTCTAGTTTAATCAAACTTCACTAGCAAGGCTTACTTTTCCTAGTATGATCAAACTTCACAGGCAAGGCTTATCTTTCCTAGTATGATCTAACTTCACTAGCAAAGCTTAGCTTTCCTAGTATGGTCTAACTTCATTAGCAAGGCTTACCTTCCCTAGTATGATCTAACTTCACTAGCAAGGCTTACCTTCCCTAGCGTGATCTAACTTCACTAGCGAGGTTTACCTTCCCTAGTATGATCTAACTTCACTAGCAAGGCTTGCCTTCTCTAGTATAATCAAGCTTCACTAGCAAGGCTTACTTTTCCCTAGTATGATCAAACTTCACTAGCAAGGCTTACCTTCCCCAGTATGATCTAACTTCACTAGCAAGGCTTACTTTTCCTAGTATGATATAACTTCACTAGCAAGGCTTAGCTTTCCTAACATGATGTTTAGCTGGGTGTACAGTTACTGGGTGCAGGTGTTGGTTTGCGGGTGTTGGTTGAGGTAGGTGTACAGGTGTTGGATGGGGCCGGGTGTGTAGGTGTTGGGTGGGTTGGTATGCAGGTGTTGGTTGGGTTAGTGGGTGCAGATGTGGTGTGGAGTGGGTGTGCTGGTGTTTGGTTGGGTGGGCGTGCAGGTGTTGTTGGTTGGGTGGGTGTGCAGGTGTTCTTGGCTGTGTGGGCGTGCAGGAGGTGTTGGTTTGTTGGGTGGGCGTGTGTGCAGGAGGTGTGTTGGGCGTGTGTGGCAGGAGGTGTGTTGGGCGTGTGTGGGTGAGGGCGCGTGTGGCAGGAGGTGTGTTGGGCGTGTGTGTGGGAGGGCGCGTGTGTGACAGGAGGTGTGTTGGGCGTGTGTGTGTGTGAGGGCGGGCGTGTGTGACAGGAGGTGTGTTGGGCGTGTGTGGGTGGGTGGGCTGGGGCGCTTGTGCGTGTGTGTGCAGGAGGTGTGTTGGGTGGTGGAGGTGAGAGAGACGGCTAGGGTCAACTCACCAGTATCCTGAGTCGTTCCTCGTCAACGATAGCGTCGAGGTCGGTCAGGGCCGTAGGGGCCCCGAGGGGCGCGGCCACCGAGCTCATCCCCGCCTGCGGGAGACGTACACACCTCAGCTCACACACACACCTCAACATCAGCCGACATGGCTCTATGTCAGGTTCTGATCCCTCAGCTAAGGGGGCTACTTTTTTGATGTAAGACTTCAACGTCAGCTAGGGCTTTTAAATGTAAGGTTTTTATCGAGAGGTTTGGGTTTTTTTTATGCAAAAAAAAAAGTTTCAACCTCAGGAAGGGTTTTTTCATGTAAGGTTTTAACTATAAGGTTTAATGTAATACCTAAACCTCAGTAAGGGTTTTCAATGTAAAACTTCAGCCTCAGGAAGGGGCTGTTCATGTAAGGTTTAAATCTAAGTTTTAATGTAATGCCTAAACCTCAGTATTGGTTTTTAATGTAGGACCTGTGATTGATTTTTTTATATTCTCCTTTTAAAATGTAAGAATTCTCAGACACATGAAGGTGATGATGGAACAACGTTTCCCCCTCCTCCCACCAGATGCCTCTCCTGCGACAAACTAACTAATTTTCTTCACCGTCTAACTCATTCCCCTCCTACACCAATGGCTTCACTCTACAGTACTTCACTTTACTTTCCTTCCCCCCACCCCACCTCACTCCATTTCCTGTCTCTTTTTCTCGCACTGAACATATTCCTTCTCGAACTTTGGACCCGCGCAGCCACGGCGAACGGGGAACCAGCAAAACAGGGCAAAACTCGAACAAAAGCACAATTTGTTCTTATACCTCCTGCATGTGCTTTCTCCTACCAAAGCACTGCAGTTCACCCCTGCAGTAATATAAAACATGGTGGGCTTAACCGGATCCTCCCCTCTGTCCCGGACACCCTACTTGACAAACATTTACAAAATCTGCTGTTCCAAAAGCTCGGGGTATTATGTAGGTTCATATTTCACATCTATATGGCTCTCGTTCGCTCCATATAGCTTGGGCAGCTCAGCCTCTGACTCGCCTTTTGCCAGAGTGAAGTGTTAATCCTTCTGACGTAATAACTATCCATCTAGCACCTCTCTTCGCTCATCATCTCATGCTGTCTGTCAGATATGCCGTCAAGATGTTCGTCTCTCTGTTTGGCAGTTATCATTTTGGCCACTGCTTTCGGGAGCTGTCTGCGTCTGTCCCAGGCCATGAAAATTTGTGAACGGTCGGCGCGGGAATGACCGACCGCTTCCACTCGTAACCGTCTGTTTGTTTGAGATCAGTCATACGAGGATGGGCCGTTATGGCATCTCCGTTTTCTCCGGGCAGCCAGGCTGTGGAATTCTGTACCTTCCCACCACTCTCTCTCTCTCTCTCTCTCTCTCTCTCTCTCTCTCTCTCTCTCTCTCTCCCTCCCTCCGACATTACCACTTTCAAGAACCAACCAGGCCTGCAGACACCTGATGAAATCAAACTGATGGTTTTTATTCTTTTTTCCAACTTCTCACTTTACCTTTCTGTCTCCACGTGAATGAATACTGAGAGGATCTTTCTTCTTTTCCATTGGTAGGGACCGACCAGAGGTCAGAAAACCTATGTGCAGATTTGGTCAAAATCATGAGCAGGGAAAAAACTGTTCCCTTGATGACTAAATCACCGCACGCTGTTGTTTTTAATCATTGCCTGGGGTTTGTTGGCTGCCGAAGAGATAGCATGATATACCCAGGTCATTCTAAATATATGAGTCCAGATTCCGAATCACTTAAGGTAATATTTTCATCCCCCTCACTGGTAGGTGTACTCGCCCTACATTGCCACACTTCACTCTCATCCATAGAGACAATTTCGATGCATCGAATCCAACTCTAGATTTACGGTGGGGCTCACTCAGAGCCACACGTCTCACGAGCCAGATCCCGAAGTGAGAGAACCAAGTTGAGGCTCAAGAATGGGACTGACGTGTGCCACACTGATTTGAGAATAAGCTGGCCAACATACTTCGAACAATACTAGAATTAATATCTTGGATTTATGGATGGAATTCTTTTACAACTTATGATCTTTACATTTGGAATTCCAAACCCGAATGGCATTTCAGGAGAGGGACACATAAGCACCATTAGTCTGCCTCCCAATACGAAACGTAAGCTTCGGAAGGAAATATAACAACGGGTTATCTTACGAAATGATTACTTTTCGAAATATACTACTACTTCCACAACGGTAAAGAAAAAAACGAATTGATATACACCTACGAACATCTGAAACCTTTTCAAAAGCGTTGAGACCTCTTCATGCATCCAGACCTCAGTCTTCAGAACCTCCAGCCACAGACGCAAGTTCTCGTTAAGGCAAGGACCTTGAATGGGTCGGAAAAAGCGATGACGTAAATGTCACTCGGACAGGTTTGTTGTGGGCGCTGGATTCTGTCATGTGTGTGTGTGTGTGTGTGTGTGCCGCTGGTGGCGTGGTGACTGTGGTGGTCGACACCAAGCACATCATCACTACCCTACGTTTGTACAAGGTGGTCGGGAAGGTGTGTTATGTGGTGTGGCACCAGCAGTACCCCGCCAGAGGAAAATGTCATGCAATAGACACAGGGTGGATCTGTCGATGTGCATTCGCGGACAAACAACATATATGATCCTTTTTTATTCCTTTACCTCATCCGGCATCACTGGCAGGGGTCGGAAGTCAACAGGTATGGTGGGTGTTGGCGTCACCCAAGGGGTCACAATCAAACCACAGACAGGTGTGAGGTCAGGCGTCGGGTTAACCAGGTATGGGAACGGAGACACAACATCCTCCAACACACCCTCTAACACAACATCCTCCAATACAATACCCTCCAACACACCTTCTAACACAACACCCCTCCAACACAACACTCTCCAACACAACACTCTCCAACACAACACCCCTCCAACACAACATCCTCCAACACAACACTCTTCAACACAACACCCCCTCCAACACAACATCCTCCAACACAACACTTTCCAACACAACACCCCCTTCAACACAACATCCTCCAACACAACACTCTCCAACACAACACCCCCTCCAACACAACATCCTCCAACACAACACTCTCCAACACAACACCCCTTCCAACACATCCTTCAACATAATACCCCATCACATCAGCTACAAGAACATGGGACGGTGTCAAATTCATTTCTTCAGCGTTTCACTGTCTCTCGAGGGACGCAATCACATACGAACACATCTTTGAATATTGCAAAGACTCAGTGAATATGAATTACCAAGATACACAGGGAAGTGGGTGTGTTGGGTCAGAGTTCATGAGTCACCGCTCATAGTCATCGGGTTCTGTAAAACTTCACATTCTCTCTCATTCCTTCGGGAAGTTCAGGTCAAGTCACCTGACACACAATACCCCAGGAACTACTGCAGGAGCTGCTTCACTGCTGCGCCTCCAGACCCATGTGGTATGTATGTCTCTCTCTCTCTCTCTCTCTCTCTCTCTCTCTATCTGTCTATCTTTTTTATGTTGGTTGAGGCGGCACGGGCAGCTGAAGCCCTAATCAAGGCCATAAGTCCATTCCATTAACGCTTTATATATATATA
>JAYMFT010179973.1:0-12070 GCA_038088735.1 Panulirus argus
GATGAATATATGCATTTTCAGACGTCCGGGGTGATACCCTTTTTTTTTTTCTTTTTTCTTTTTTTTTTAAGTCAGTCTGTCTGTCTGTCTGTCTGTTTCCGGGCCGATGCGTGAGATGTTAATGGATATACATTATTTTTGTGTGTGTGTGTGTGTGTGAGGAGGAATGGTCATTTTGTAGCAGCAGCGTCTGAGGAAGGGGTGGGAAAAAGAGAGAGAGAGAGAGAGAGAGAGAGAGAGAGAGAGAGAGAGTGGTGGTGGTGGTGTGGGGATTTCGTAGGCTTTATATATACACACATATATGTGTGTCTCATAAAGGTGTGTGTGTGTGTGTGTATGTGTGTGTTCAGTCCGACGCGCCGGGAGGGTAGGTAGCTTTGCGGGTAGACTTGAACACGGGAAATTGGTTCACACGTCGAGATCACGAGAGATCATTACTCGTGTAACCGTCTGGTATGCCATTCTAAAAGACTTTTCATTGATGTGTTTTTCTAATGACTGGTTCACCCCACTAACTCCTCACATCTTCATTCTTCATTTTATCCATCTTCCCAATTCGAAATACAGTGTCTGCAAAAGACTCTTGTCCACCTCCCCATACATTTTCAAAGGCGATGTCACACTTACATCTCATTAATGAAGCATTAAGGAATGTATGGAAAAAGAGGTCGCTGTCTGGGAGGATGAGAATGGTTATGTTTGAAGGTATGAAAGTCACAACAAAAATGTTAGATGCAAGGCATGATGTGTTGGAAATGAAATGTTTGAAAAATATGTGGTATGATGAGGGTTGATTGAGTAAATAATGATATTACAGGTAAGAGAGAGTATGGTTGAGAGATCTGAATAGAGTGTGCTGAAATGGTTTGGACATATGGAGAGAATGAGTAAGGAGAGATTGACAAAGAAGAAACATGTGTCAGAATTGGAGGGGACAAGAAGAATGGTGAGACCGAATTGGAGATCAAAGGATGGTTTGAATAAGATTGTGAATGCTTGGGGCCTGAACATGCAGCAGGATAAAAGGCTTGCTTGAGATAGAGTGAATAAGTGATGTGGTAAACACAGGGCAATATTCTGTCAGTGTACTGAACCAAGGCATATGAAGCAGCCAGAGAAAGCCATAGAAAGGTCTGTGAGGCCTAGTCGTGGATTAGGGCTTAGTTTTCAGTATGTTAAACACAACAACTACAGAATGAATGAAAGATGAGGCCTTTGCTTCATCTGTTCATGGTGTTACTTTGCAACTGTGGGAATCTGTGTACAAGTATGAAAGAAAAAATTGAAATCTAATACTATCAACTATGTTGATGATTTGTTTTATAATTTTTGTGTAATAAATATTTTTATTTTTCCAATTTAGGCTGACAGTAGTGACGGAGTTATTGAAGGTGAACTGGTGGGCAATGAGGTTGAGACTGAATGTGACAATGAAGTTTATTCTGGCTTGCGGGCACAGGATTTACAAGAAGCAAAGGACCAGTTACTTGTTGAAACAGCAGACATGCTACATATTCCTCTTTTTACTGCTGAAGCCCTACTCAGGGATAATGGTAAGTACAGTGTTTAGGTAGTGGAACAGACCAACTTTTTCTCTCCATATGAGGCTTTTCCAGTGCATACTAATTCTAGATGATATTCTACTAAAATTAGCTGCATGAAGCCACTAAACAATAATCAAATGTGTTTAGAAAGGATGATGCCAGTCAAAAAGATTAACAGTTATTGATATATAACATTTAAAAACTCTACAATGGAGTTCCCCAAGGAGCAGTTCTTTCTCCAGTCCTTTTCATTCTCTTATCAGAAGACCTCCCATTAACTCTAGCAAACCACAATGTGTAGGTCCTTTCATATGCAAAGGAACTCACAAGCCATTACTACACCCTGACACTACAACAGGAACATCAGTCATGCAGTGGTACATTACATAAGTGGAACAAAGTTTTACGCAGAACTGAATGTCGACATCTCCATAGAAGTCTTCAGTCACTCTTTTAACACCAGACAGACACAAATCAAGCTAACATCCTCCATTCTCCTTGAATGGATGATTAATCCCACAGAACAAAACTCCTACCATTCTAGACATCCTGTTTTTGCTTGTGTTGAAATACTAAACAAAATTTCATGGCATTGGGAAAATATAGAGAATTGATAGAAAAAGAATTGTACCTTATGTGTATATTTGTATGTATATGCTGATAACCATATAGAAAATGTAACACAATAAGTCCTAAGTACACTTTTGTGTATTTTACATCTTTAGGAGAGATATAGAAATCTCATATCTGTTTCTCCCCTGTAGTTATATGTATCTGTTTATATCACTGATGCTCATTCCCTCCAGAAACTCCCATCAAGTTGGTGGCTACTGTAAAGCATCTCAATTTATCCCTGTCCTTACATGCCTCCCTCACATACATCATTCCATACATTCTACCACCAGTTCTCTCCCTCTAGTACTCCACTCTATTTCTCCATACCGCAGGTGGTCTTCCTCACACCACACCCTTTAGTTGTTCTATCATGCACTCTCCTTGTAAACTCCCCATTTTGCATTCTTTCCACATGCCCAAACCACCTCAAAGTATCACTTTTCACCCACTCTACCACTCCACATTTCATTCTCTGCATTCCCTGCCATACTGAATCTCCCATACACCCCTGCATTACTTTCTTTATTCCATATAGTCATTTAGTCATAACTATCTGTTTATCTATATCTCTGATACCCATTCCAATTGGAACTCCCTCAAAAGGGTGGCTAGGCGATAGTGTCTCCATAGCTGATGAACTCCAGTGCCTCTTCTTAGCCTTTAGTGCCTCACCCTTAACAGGCCACTGACAGAGGGCAACTCTAGCATAGTGTTTGCTGAGGCTTCTTCATAATGTTCCTACTTACTACTTTTATCTAATGCTCTTTCCAACTACTTTTACCTAAAATTTCTACCTAATGCTCCTGCCTAAATGTTCTTCTTACTAATTCTGTCTACTGCTCCTACCATTGTGCCAAAAGGCAGGGCTAACACATAGTGTTCACCACAGGAAAACCCAGAGTTATGAAGAATGAGCTGTGTGAGTTCAGTGTTGTCTTGTGTAATGTATGACAAGGAGAGATTGTACGTCTGTGGACAGAATGCCAGTAGTCCACGTGTTAGTGAGGCAGAAAAAATAGAGAGCTACCTGGGTCAGAGGAGTGCAACTTGACAACCACTGAAGAGCAGGTTCACTAAGTAGATGTCACTAATCCTCCCAATACCCAGGTGAGTAGTACTGGTAGAATAACTCCCTGATCATTGGCTGCCTACCAACTACTACTTACCTAGTCATAACTCATTTCCATGGTCAGAATTCTTGACCTCTGTTTCTCATCACATGTCCTTGTTTCAGCTGCATAGGTCAGGTTTAGGAGAACTATGCTATCCGTGAATCCTTTCTCCACTTTCATATTTACAGTTCTACTCTTTATTACTCTGTTAAGGGACCCAGTGACTCTTCTACCCTGTACTGCATTCTCCCTTATCTTTCCTTCCACATCACCAAGCTTGTCCAAGATGGCTCCCAAATACGTAAATTGTGTCACCTCTTCCAGCCTTTCTCTGCCCATATCTGTAATGCAATTCAGTACACTTCTTCTCTCACTCGTCAGAGCATTGCAAAATCTATATTTTCACTCTGTTTCCTTTCAGATATTATTTCTCTACTATTACTCATATTTATCGTCAATCATCTACACTTACATATATCATAAAACACTCTTACAACTTTCTGCAATTTATCTTCACTCTTAGCAAACATCACAGGCTTTTCTCAAACCATCATACCTCACCACCACACTGCATCTCCCTGCCCATTTTTCCTAGTTTTGTTTTCTTCTCTCTTATCACTCCATCTACATATATGTTAGTAACCCTTGGTAACTTCACACAGCTATTATACCGAAACTTTCACTCAACTCTCCATTCACTTTTACACATGCATTTTCTCCTCTATGGAAGGATTTTACATCTTTCAGCAGATGTCTCCCTACCCTACATATCCTTATGTGTGTATGTATGTATGTATCTATGTATCTATCAGTCTGTATCTCTCCACATCAGTTCCCTTCCACATATCCTTATCTGTCTCTCCATCTATCTGTATCTCATCACATCTGTTCCTTTAGGGAACTCCCTCAAGTGGTGGCCAAGACAGAAGAGTCTCCTTAACTGGTGAACTCCAGTGCCGCTTCTTAGCCTTTAGTGCCTCACCCTTAACAGGCCATTGGCAGAGGGCAACTCTAACACAGTGTTTTCAGAGGCTCCTTCTTAATCTTCCTTTCGACTACTTCTACTTAATACAGCTGGCTACTGTTACTGCCTCATGTTCCAGCCTACTACTACTGCCTAATCCTCCCATCTACTGGTCCTACCTAATGCTTCCACCTACAGTTTCTACCTCCTACTCTTACCTAATGTTTCTATCTAATGCTCCTTTTTAATGTTCCTACCTGCTACTTCCATCTATTGCTCTTACCATTTCGCCAAAAGGAAGGGCTAGTGCATGGCACTCACCACAGAAAAATCTAGAGTTATGAAGAATGAGCTGTGAGGTAAGAGTTGTCAAGCATTACATGTGACAAGGGGAGATTGTATGTTTGTGGACAGAATGCTGGCAGTCCACGTGTGTGTGATGCAAAAAGAAAAGACGGCTGTCCAAATCAAAGTAGTGCAACTTGACAACCTCAAAATTGCTGGCTTGCTACACAGTTGTCACAAACCCTACCAATATACTGGTGGGTAAGTACTGGTAATATACTTCTCTGGTTGGTGGCTGCTTACTAACCACTACTTTTGTTATTGTGTTTCTTTTTTTCGTGATCAACAGATACTAGATCTTGCATATCATTGTGACCTTCCTGCAACCTTTATATGTATATTAGTATATTTTGTTTCCAGAATGGTCGAAAGCATTGCTCTTGGAGAAATGGATGACAAATGCTGTGCAGTGCTGTGAAGCTGCAGGCATTGCACCCCCAGCTTCTGCACTCCAGCTTGTAGCTCCAACTCCCCCAGTGGTCACACCATCCTTGCCAAACTCCGTTATTACTCCTCCCCCACCTCCACACATTCCAGGGGAAAAAATGGAAGAAGATGAAGAGGTGGAAAGGGATGGAAAAACTGGAAGTGTGGTAAGCTTGCTTTATATATATTTTTTTTACTTTTAAGTTTACAGTTTATATCTTTCTGTATATTCCAGCCACTGAGAAAATATTGGGGCATCTTATTAATGGGATAATAATTTATACTAATAGCTTTTGGTAAATGGCCAACTTAGGGTTGGCAAAGTTTTATTTCATGGTTCGTTCACACACACTTATGGCACCAAACAGGAAGGATGATAGTATAGGAGTCTTTGAAACTGAAAAACAGTATAAAGGATTTTTAACAAATTTCTGAGGAGCAAGAATTAATTTCTTGGTATATTGGACATAAGTAATGAGACATGATCATTTAGGACAGATCAGATGGAAAGAAATGTACCCATGCATGGATTGATAGTGTAAAATGTGATGTTGACTCAGCTTGCAACTGATACGGATAAAGTTTAACAAAGAAAAAAATAGATTGAGTTTGAAGTCCTTAAATCTTGAATATCAAAATTAGATTCTACATGAAAATTAAGATAATCAAACTAGACTTTAGGAAAATAGATGCTGAAGCACATATTGTTCTTACAGCAAAATTGAGATAATTGTAAAGGCTTTCAGATCCCAAGGATGAATTAATTTTTACCCTGTCTCAGCTCATCAGTAGATAAAGGCAAAAGAAATAGAAACCATAATTTGTGTGCTGGAGGATGAGAATGTAATGATTTTGTGTTAGAGTTCTTATTTTAGATAGAGAAATTTGTTTTCAAGCATTAGTGTGGAATACTAGAGGTAAAGTTGAAAATGATTATGTAGAATGATTGAGTATCGTATGGTAGCTTGTGTGGATGTGATTAGATTAAGTATGATAAACTAGAAGGGGAAAAGGATGGAAGTAATTGTATGATGATTGGAGTGGAATAGAAGTTTTGACGAAAACTATTACCATATGTGTAAAAGAAAAATGAATGTTGTGTCCAGAAAAATATATGAAATTTAGCTCTAGAATGTCAAGCATTAAAATGACAATAGGGTCTTTTGAAATGAGGGTTATTGGGAGGTATGCATGAATAAACATTGATGAAGAGCTTGATATAAGTTTTTGACCTTTGGCCTTTAGATGGAGGATGAAAGGATGAAATCATTTTGCAATTGAAATGAAACTATGGGAAATAATGATTTAGATAGAACATGTTGAGAAGAAGCATTTTTAAAAAATAAAAAAAGTGTGAGAGCTTGTATACTAAAGGTGAGTTATGGATTGCAGTACTTTGTCAGGCATGAAATTACATACGTATACCTTTCCCCTGCTTTGCAGTGCCCAGTAAACACTGTTTTGCTCATGTGGAGTTGGGCATGAAAAAAAATTATATTTGATGTGAATTGCCAGTAAGCGATTTTCCTGCGGTGAGCACTATACAATAACTCTGCCTTTTGCAAAATAGATGTTCCTCTGGTGAGCACTATGCATTAGCTCTGCCTTTTGGCAAAATGATAGGAGCAGTAGGTTGAATTATTAGGAAGGAATATTAGACAGGGATGTTAGGTAGAAACATTAGGTATAAGTTGTAGATAGGAATGTTAGGTGGGAACATTACCACCATTACTTTGCCAGCATCAGGTTCAGTGACATCCACAGTCACCACCAACATTAATACATTGCTAACACCCAGATCTCTGTGACACCTGCCATCACAATTATCACCTTGCTAACACCCAGACATGTGTGTGACACCCACCATCACCACCGCCTCTGTGCCAACACCCAAGCCTATGTGTCTCGAGAGGCTTGCTGCCTAGCTGTTGTCCTCCCTTTTTTCATTTCTCTTGGGTTTTATTTATAATTCAATTGATATTCATTATTTCTTTATGATTTATTTTAGCGTTAAACAGTTCTTTTATATGTATATTTTATTCCTCACTTTAAAGGTAGGTAGTGTTTAAGGGGCCAACTCGATCCCATACCAGCCTGTATCAGTCAGTCTCTCCTCCTGTCTAGAGGATGACTACCTGATGGTTGACTTCCTCCCATTTCTTTATTTATGATTTCAGTATTGAATGGAGTACATATATTCATTTAAGATGTTCTTTCAATATTTAAAATTTTTTTGATATGAAATTGTCATTAATGTTTGGGTATAAACTTATACAATTCAGAATTTTCATCATAAAGTGGTCTTTGTCATCGGCTGGGAATGGAACTCCTGTTATTAATGTTGAGATTCTAGTAAATAATATTCATGTTTAAAGAAAGATGTGGAATAACATAGAAATAAAGCTTTGGGTCAAACTTTTTCATAGTTCTGACTACATTTCTTGTTTGTTTATTTGTAATTCTTATGTGTAGATAAGCATGTACTGTATGCCTATATTTTTTTCAGTGTGAGATCTGCTATGGTGAAATGAGAGCATGGGAACTAGGTAAACATGGTGGCACGAGTTGCCACCATCAGTTCTGTGCTACTTGTTGGGAGAGTTATCTTACCCTCAAGATACAGGAGGGTGGGGCGCATCACATCCTCTGTCCAGCCGTCCATTGCAATATTCTAGTGGATGTAGATTTTATTGAAAAGATGGTTAGTCCAGAGATTGCAAGAAAATATTTGCAGTTTGACATTCAGGTGAGTGTTTTTTATTCAGTTTGGATATGATTTAAAAACATTGATTAAGTGTATGGATAAGTTTAGGATACAGGTATGATATTCTGAGGGACAAGGGATATTTTGAAATGGGGTTATTGTGCATTATGTGCATCACTTAGTGGGGAATTTTTAACATTATTTGATATTATCATGTGGTGACTTTGTTTTATAAAACTTTCAGTCACCGTGATGTTGGATCATGATATCCTTTTTTGAGAGTGAAAGTGCCATCCCCAGAATTATCCATACTAAAACAGGTGATTATGTATTATATCAGTGAGGCTCCTTATTGAGTCATGCTATGCAGAATCAGAATTATAAATAGATTTTTCTCTCCCCTTTGATCTGTTCCCTTTCCCTATCCCCATGCTTGAATACCTTTTCTAGTTGGGAATATTGTGGAAAAATTTTTGTTATTTTTGTACAGTCCATGAATGAAAAATCCAGCAGTTCAATGTATATAGGAGCATATTTCTTCATTCATGAGAAGTTTGATTCTAGAGGAATAGGAAAAGATATCATTATCAAGATTTCTCTTATAACTGAAATTTGAAGGCAGTGGTGCTAATTGCTCCACCCAAGGAGAATTGGATCATTTTTTATGACAGGTATTACTGGTGGTTATTTTCAGATCCAAAGGTGTATGAGTCAGAGTATTCTTTCTAGGTCACCCTCAACCATTAATAACAAAAATATGTTTGCATTCATTAATTGTGTCAATCTAAACAAGCAGTTTTGTTAAGCCTTGCTCAC
Organism: Panulirus argus; assembly: GCA_038088735.1. Lineage (NCBI taxonomy): Eukaryota > Metazoa > Arthropoda > Malacostraca > Decapoda > Palinuridae > Panulirus > Panulirus argus. The sequence goes on from JAYMFT010179973.1 coordinate 8,527, forward strand.
TAAATTTTGGAGGAGCTATCACTTTTATGTTTGCACAGGTTAGGGTATGGGGTGGTTCTCTGGAAAGTCTGTCTTCATGGTCACATTAGTGGTAATAATGAAATGTTGTGGAGAGTATACATTATGTTACTTTTTAAGATTTTAGAAGACTTTCTTTTTCACCTCATTTTGAAAACAGAAAAGGGGAAGAAAAATAAGTGATAGAAAAGAGCTTTAGCATACCATCCCCTGGAAATGATGAGATTATTTATTTGATTAATTCATTAGATTGTTTATATGATTAATTTATTATGCCCATGGGCAACAAGCCTAGTCATTCAGTTTATGTATTTGATTAATTTATTACACCCAAGGGCGACAAGCCTAGTTCATTCAGTGCCATAGAATATATACAGAGCATTCGTGTCTCACAGGGCACATTGAAAGGAAATGATGAGAGTGACCCCTGGTGACCTTGGCATGGATATGGAACTCGAACCTCATGGCACTGTAACACTGAATGACTCCATTTAAGGAAATAAAGCCAGTGTGTTTGAGTAATTTTGAGTGAGAGGTTAAGGTTTTTGAAATAATACATTCAAGTAAAAAGATAAACCTTTGTGGAATTTATAATACCATAACCTATGGCTTCTCTCATCTTTGTAAGACAGCAGCAATTAATTAGGGTAAGAAATTTGATAAAGTAAGTGGTAAAGAAATATGTACAAGCACATTAGAAAATATTGAGACTCCAACAAAAAGTAATAGAAAGTGAATTCCAAGATTGCAGTTTGCCAAAATCCTTTAAACTCTGCCAGGATACCAAGGCTGTAAAATTAAAAAGAACATTAAAGAGAAATGTGAAAAGTTTGAAAAGCAGAATGTTAAACACATGAGTAGGGAGATTGTTATAATCAAAGCTAAAACCAATAAACAAGCAAAAGCATTTCTCTTGTATGACAGCCAGTCAAGATGATTCAGTTAAAGGTATTATCCTTGCCACATTCCCAAGTCGATCAAGGGAATTATTTCCTATTGGTTGCAACAAAATGAATATAAGGAAAGCATCAGGTACTTAAATTCCAAATACTGTCATTGTATAAAGATTAAAAAAGAAAAGGTTAAGTGGTGGTCTAATTCAAATATTCAAGATTATTAGAGGCTTTGATGATCTTGATGTAACAAGCTACTTAAGACTTGATTTGTCAGCCCAGACATCCCTTACAAGGTGAATATTGACTGGAGAGATGTCTGTGTCAAACTATGCATCCCATTCATTGTTATGAATGTCAACTATATGGACATGCAAAGAACAAATGCAGGTGATGAAAGTAAATGTATGGTTTGTGTAGAATCCCTCAAGACATTGTCCATATGTTCAAAATGATTAACTGCTCTATTTATGGAGTTAAGCACAAATTCACCAACAAAAGCTGCATTGAATTTAATTTGAAAAAATCTAACCTCTGTGTACAACCAAAAAAATAGGATTTGCAGAAGCAAAGAGAGATGTAAACAGCTTCTCCAGGAGATCTTTTGCTGATGAAGTAAACAGCTTTAGTTATAATGGAAGGTTGCCAACTCAGCAGTCACAAGCTACTTCACCAGATATAGAAAAAGGACTAAAAGCATTACTCTCTGTAACTCTTAAACCTCTTTAGCCTAATGGTGGTGGTGGATAAAGTTCTTCTCCTGAGTGCCCTCTCAGTGCTTTTTTTGGGTGCTTTTTCTTTGAGGCATTGCTTGAATGCTCCTTTTAATGTATACCCTTTGGATGCTCCATCTCAGGAGTATCCTTCAGGTGCTCCTTCAAGGGGGGGGGTCTCTTAGGCACAAACCCAAAGGAATGCTCAATTACCTGTAAGTCAAAAATTGCCTACTTTGTTGGAGTAAGGTAAGAAAAATCAAGGAAACATAATGAGTCCTTGGATGATGTCATGAAAATTTTATCCCAGTCATCTACTATATTGCTTGGGCATATTCCTAAAGTAGTAGCCATTAGTAGGCAGAACCAAAAGCCTGAGGAATTCCTTAGAACAAGGATTTCATTATCTTTCAGAAAGACCTAATAGACAGAAATTATATATGAAAGTACAGGAAATGTAAGGATGCAGGCATGTGTGAATGGGGTATTTAAAATGTTTAGAGAGAGACTTAAAGGTTGTATAATTAGTTGTTGGATACAAGGTTTTGAGATATAAGAATAAAAGGGGAAATGTATGGTGGCTGGATGAGGTTAGAAATGTTATGGAAAATAAAAAAAGGCATATGGTAGCTTACTTGAAAGGAATGTATCAGTTACGGAGTTTCAGACCCTCGGAGATCTGAGATATCTCTCATGGCTAGTGGGACACTACCTTGGAGAAAAAATTTTTTATGCTGAAAGACTTCTTTTTCTTTACTCTTCAGGCTTTTGTTGAGAGAAACAAGACAATCAAATGGTGCCCACTTCCAGGCTGTGGCAGGGCTGTTAAATTCCCAGAAGCTGAGCTTGAAACACAACCGTTTTACTTTCCAAACACGAAACCCCCACCAAAAACATCTCATGCTGTTGACTGTGGCAATGGGCATTTTTTTTGCTGGTAAGAGTATTGTGGGAACATTGTTCTGTTCATATTTGTAATTGCCATATATCACGTTTTCATCTTTCCCTTCTTGTCCCAGGAACTCCTAATGTGTCTTATGTCAGTACCATATAAAGCATTTTGACTGATATTTTAGTAGTGGTATTCCATGGATATGTTGGATGTTATCACCCTAATATATATTCTAATAGCTTGCATCTATCACATTTTATGCCACAAAGGGTAGGAAGGCCCTGCATGAACCTAGTGCAGGTTGATTTAGATGCTTTACATATAAACCTTAAACTATGACACACATCATTTGTCAGTACATAGTCACTTGCATATACATCTCCTGAGAAAAGATATCCATGCCAGTGTTTTAAATTACACACTTGGTGTAGCTTTCATAAAATGTAAGACTCCTACATGGCATACTTCTGCATATGTACCTTTAAGGTCAATAAGCATATAATGTTTTTAAGGGTTTTGTTACTTGTCACATGTAGGATTCAAGAACGTATTCATACACTCCATGATGTCACAGTTAGAATTCCTGACCATGATGGATTTATGGGCCACCTAGGGTTGAGCCCTCATAAGTTTAAACCTTGGTTGTGGCAGTCAGTCCTAGCTGTTCATCCTCCCCTGTGACTGGTTGAAAAAATGTATATCTGACTTATACTGAGTCTTAGTGGAAAAAATCCTCACTTGGCTACTTGATGTGTTCCTTCTTTCGGAAAATGATAACAGGAAGGGAGGATTTCCAGCCACTGGATCCTACCCCTCTTTGTCACCTTCTACAATACACAGGAGAATAAGTGGGCAGTATTCTTTCTCCCCATTCCCATGGGGAGGAAAGAAAAGTATGTATAAAATTTATCTATATATATATATATATATATATATATATATATATTTTTTTTTTTTTTTTTCCATACATATTCGCTGTTTCCCGCTTTAGCGAGGTAGCGTTAAGAACAGAGGATTGAGCCTTAGAG
>JAYMFT010179984.1:0-12070 GCA_038088735.1 Panulirus argus
GAGAGAGAGAGAGAGAGAGAGAGAGAGAGAGAGAGAGAGAGAGAGAGAGAGAGAGAGAGAGAGAGAGAGAGAGCTGGTTGGCATGTTGAGCAGCACTCCATTCTTGGGGTGAATGTGACTCCCGTGGATAGTGAAGAGCCACTCAGAAGATATATAAGTGCGGGACGTGTACAACAAGACAGCAGTATTCCAGTTACTCAAATGATTTGAGAAAATGAGACCACCAGGCCAGGGGTCGCGGTGGCACGCTCCCCACTTCACATAAATAATCTGAGCGACTCCTGATGCAAAGCCGAGAGGAATAATCCACTTCAAGTCGCCGGCAGACCTTGGGATGGACGCGTGATTATTGACACCCAGGTGGGCCCCATCGTTGTCCAACATGAGCTCAAGATCGAGAGAGAGAGAGAGAGAGAGGACGATGAATTTCACCAGACCTGGTCAAAAGCCAACTTGGATCCTAAGCAGAGAATCTTTGAAAATGGTACGTACTCTCGCCAACGGCAAGAATGATCTCACTGAATGCAATAAGAACGACGACCATGATTACTCCCTTGAGCACATGACAGTAAGACCCTTCGACATAATAGCCCCTTTAAGAGCCAGGTCAAAAGAGGTCAGGCTTTATCATATATGGAGGTCGTACCGGCGTGCTCGGACTTCCATATGACAAGCTACGAGTAGCGACTAACCCTGGAACCCAGCAGGCAGACCTTCACACGAATGAACCCCATCCTGCAACATTAAGCAGGAAGGTCAGCCATCGGAAATCAAAGCCTGGTCCTGACCCACGGCAGAGGCCAGCCGCCCGCCCGCCTCCCACGCAACGACCGGGAACATTAATATGTGAACGGAAACTCAGAAATGTCTGATGATGAGTGAGGCGGCCCAGGAACCCTCTCCTCCTCTCTTGGTCGCCACAGGACCTCCATCCGTACCCTTCGGAGGCCAGAAGACCATAATACATTACACCCACACCCACAGGCACACCTGGTCCGTGCGCTATGGAGAATACACTTAGCCAAAGACCTCCTATAGTTCGTATCTTGTTCTGGAATAGCTCTATTGAAATGCTGCCCAGGAAGAATTTCTCTACAGCAATTTACATGGTTACCTCGCTTGAAACGCAGAACAATTCATAGGGTCATCTAACTTCAATCGCAGTAGATCAGATTCGCTGTCAGTGAAAAGTTCATAATCTGAACTTGCAGAAGTTCTACTGATAAAAAATAAAGAGAATGCAGAATTACGAAACGTGAGAGTTTACGAGAAAAAAGAAACTCGTCGTCTATAAATAAAAATCTCACTGACTTGAGTCCCTACAATATAAAATATTCATGAAGAATCCACTACTGAAGATTGAAGCTGAGTCTTTTCCTAACCCGTCACTTACGAGAAGACAATAATTACGCTAATGGCCACTATGATGGTAATGCTGAAAAAAGTATTACCTTCTCCCGACAATAAATAACCCCGGCGCATTTATCCATCACAACCCCGACCCAACTTTGATTCCCGCCGTCATATGAACACAGGACTTCCAACCCCCCCCAGGTAGAACGTCTGATCTAGAATTACCGAGGCATTACCAGGATACCCAAATGGCCCCAAGGCCCTACACCCACCCACTGCGCGTTCTTGGGGAGGACACGTGAATGTACAGCAGCCCAGCGTCTAGACCGCAGCGGCACCAAAGCGGTAAGTAGTAGTAGTGAGTAAGCGGTTGCCATGCGCAGACCAGAACACTTGCATCAAACCCTTTGTTGCGAGAGGTGAGGGAAGGATGATGCTCTTTCAGGCCGTAATGCTTTCGGTCCTTACCTGCAAAGAGAAGAGAAAAAGACATTATCAAAAACTGTCATTATCATAAAACAACACAGAATACAAAAGTATACGAAAAGTTTTTTTTGTTGCTGTTGTTTATAACTGCTATTAATCACACGACCGAACGAGAAAACTTTCACTCACTGCAGCATCCGTCTTCCCGCCAACGATCAGTGTACAGAACAAACACCTACACGAGTGGCGTGATTACCTGCACCTCACCTGTAATTACCGGAACCCGCGCCACACCGGCTCCCCCCCCCCCTGCTGCCGGTACGATCAGGATGCTGGCCCTCGATCATCTCTTTCTCTCTCTCTCTCTCTCTCTCTCTCTCTCTCTCTCTCTCTCTCTCTCTCTCTCTCTCCATCCCTCCCTCACACCACCTGCATTACAATCATCACCCACAGGGACCACTATCACTTATGGCTCGCCCCCTCCCCCACTCCTTCTTCCCTCACATCCCATCTTCCTTCGCCCATAAGCTAATTACCCCCTCACAACTAGTCCTTGTGATCGCCCCCCCCCCCTCTCCAACAGCCCGATCCCCCGACCCCTTTCCGATTCTCTCCACTCTCTCTCTCTACCCCGCCCCACCGATCTTTTCTCTCCCCGCCCCGCCCTCCCCCTCCCCCAGCATAAGTCAGCACAGCGCTAGTGGGGGGAGGGGGACCACCACCACCACCACTACACGTCTGAATAGCCTGCGGGCCGCATCTTGAAGCGCACCAACAAACCAGCCTGGGACCCGGCGCGTCTGGACCGTCCCGGCGGGAACCTGTGTGGCCACCACCACCAGAGGGGACGGAGGCTAGAGGGACCTTTAATGGAGGTGCTGGACCTGATGCTCTTGGGCGTCGACGCCCTACCTGCGCCTTGCTTGTGTTGCACACAGCTGCGTGTTGCTGTGCGTGCTGTTGCTATGGCTGCCGCATGCAGCTCCTGCTGCCCTCAACTGCTGCGGCTGTGGTTGCAAAGGTCACCGCTGTGTGTCTGAGGAAGCAGAGTACCCTTAGGCCCGCGTGCATGAAAAAGGGGTTCTCACGGCTGTAGATATGTTGTACGATAATCGTCAAACATCCGGCAACATCCACCTGGACCTGCGCTGCCGGACATGCGCTTCGAGGGAGAACATCATCGCAAGCGTGCGCGCGCGTCTGCGCATCCCATGCACAAGTTCGCGAGGTCATGGGACAGTAACACACCCCCATCATTCCTCCCTGAGGACAAAGCAGCAAGACGACATTTAATAACTTGTGTAAGTCTTTCTTTGCTATGCCATCAGTGTCCTAACCTCAACCCACCTGGATTACCGCAGTTGGCAACTACAACAAAGAACACTGTAACTGGACACTGCGAGTAATTCTGAGCACCCAAGAAACAAACACTTTCCGCTGCAACTACGATCAAGTCGATGGTACTGCAGCCACCACCACCACAGCCTCCACTGGTACCAAAAGAGCTCGGACGCCTTGTGGAAAAAGTCTTAACAGTTATTGGCCACAGTCACAGACGCGGCAGCAGCACAGGAGTGGTACAGTAACAGGAGTGACAGAACAGCACCGAGAGATGATGGATAGTGAGAGCAGTGGCAACGGAAGCTTCCACAAAGCAAGTAGGAGAGTAACAACGGGTAAGACAGCAACAGCAACAACAGAAGGAGGTGGCAGAGGAACAGCAGGAGGGACAGCAACACCAGAAGCAAGCGTGAGAATATCAGGAGGTGGGGAAAAAACAGCAGAAGTAGCAGGTGATGGGCAACAGCGTATCATCATCATCAAGAGGCGGGACATGAGCAGGAGCATGTGGTAGCAGCAGGAGCAGGGGAAGGGCAAGGCAGAGGACAGGGGTACCAGGCGTCATCATCGTCGTCGTTGTGGTGAACAACTTCCATGCCCCGGGGGAGCCACTGCCTCCATCACCACCACCACCTTGCCACATCACCCCTCCCGCACCCATCCCAACCAACCTCCTCACGAGTGTTACTCGCCTCATTCATGCCCACCACACACCCGCAGCAAACCAACGCCGCCGATTCATACACCTAACTCACGCGACTCACGTACCCATCGATGCAATCCCGGCCAACCACCACAACATCGCTCATGAGGTACTCGACTCAAGCACTCATCAACAGGATTAAGTCACGCACGCCAGCAGCGCCCCCCCCCCCACACACACCAAAGAGCTAGGTGAGTCTACGGTACTCCAGACATAACGCGCGGTACGCCAGGGAACTAACCTAACCAGACGAACATTTACCTCGGGGCAGAAGGATGGGGTGGGAGGGAACTACAGCAATATCACGTCTAGGGTCAAGCTGTGGGAGCCCATTGCATCCCAGGCCAGAGGGGGTGACCACACCGTGCCTGGTGGCGATCGGGGAAACCTTTAGAAACGCACCTGGTATTCGGATTCGCCACACGGCGTATACGCCACATCCACGCCCAACGATCACCAGGGGAGAACGCGCAGGCGTATTCACACAATCATCAATAATTCATGACAGGTCAAACTCACGGTGGAATTGTGATAACTTGTTATGCCACGAGTCGACGGGATATGACAGTGACAGGTGGGCGAGGAGTAGCGCTCCTGACGGGAGAGTCAGGTGGTGCCTCAAGTATGGAACCACCGATACCAGGAGGTTCTGACGCGAGCCACCAGGCAGGAGGAACCGCTACATCACCCGCCCTTCACAATTTCTGGAGCAACTTCAGCAGAATTGTCTGAGTGAACGAGGGAGTGATGATAGGGGGAAGAGAGGAAGATGGAGAGTCCGGGGGAAATTAAGAGGGGAAGTGAGGAGGGGTGAGGCAGATGGGGTGGGGGAAGAGGACGGCAGCAGGATGGCCACAGGAGGGCCACACGTGGACGAGGGAACACAGAAACACTGGAAGCAGAGGATGACGGAGGAGGCAAATAGAAGTTGCAGCAGACAATGGAGGGACTAAGAGGGAAGAGAGGACGAGGAGCCCCAGGAAATGGCAGGCATGATGGGGAAGGGGGGGGGGATGACCCATTCTCCACTCACCTTCACCACCTCGTAAAATAATTTTCCTCCCTTATCATCCTCGTCCAACACAACCCAAACATTATGATAACCCCATAAAAATCCCATTCCACATGAAATTACCAAGAAAGAGAGAGAGAGAACTCGAGAGCCAATCATGGTGTGAGGACAAGGGGCTGAGGGGCACATCACGCCCCCCCCCCTCCTCCTGCCCCCCTGAAGGGGGTCATAATCAACTCCAAAGAGGAGGAGCCTGACTCACGCAGGGACACTACGGACGCTCCAGCGACCTGGGGCGGCTGCCCCGGCCTTTGTCTTACCTGTCGTCCCAACCCGCCACGTACTACGTACAGCCAGCCATCAGCAGGCTCATGTTCCTCCTCCTACTACAACTGCTGCTGCTCCTGCTCCTACTTCTGCTTCTGTCATCGGCCCCGAGAGTGCTGCACTTGGCGCAATGGCGCTCTTGCTTCCACCACAGTTCCTGTGAATGCTGCACTGCTGCTGTACTTATGTGTATGTCGCTGCTGTTACGGCTGGCGGTGGTTCTGTCACTCACTGTCACTAGGAATGCTGCAGCACTGCTGTGCCGGTGTTGTCGCATCTGCTGTTATCACTGGGAATGCTGTAGTACTGCTGTTGTTGTTCCTTCAGATGTTACGGTTCCGTTATTGAGTGGTGGTACTTTAACTTCTGGCGTTGCCGCTGCAACTTTACTGCTGGCGCTGCAGCCGAAGCTTCTGCTGTTCCGTCACTGGTCTTTATACCTTTACTGCCGTTGCTGTCGATGCTGCTCCTGCTGTCGGAAATCTGAGAGAGTCTTGGCCTCCCACAAGACACCCCACAACACTGGAAATCTCATTTGCTCTATCTAGTTCTTCGGTCATACATTTTACCGATCTCATCACCAGCAAAATTAAATCAGTTCTGATAACGAGGAAACAAATAAAAGTCCATTACAAATTACACCAAAATGATGCAAGAAAACGTGGGCGTAAACGCATACACAAATGAATACCGTAAAGAATAAAATAAATGAGTGAATAACTGAAAAAAGTATTAATAAATGAGATGAGAATTAAAGTGATGAAGAATGAAGAGGAAGGGAAAACCCTTACTGTGTGTGAGCGGAAGAAGGAAGGAGAATACAGAACCAGTGAGGAACAAAAAATAGGAAAGTCAATGAAAGGAACTGTGTGTAGGGAAAACAATAGCAAAGACTCGGTGGCGGAAAAAGAAAGCAAACAAAAGAAAGTCATACAGTTGAAGGAAAATGTTTGAAATAAAAAAAAATGGAGTAGCTACATGAAAAGAGAATCAACAGAAGGACTTAAAAAAAAAACTCAAAAGATGAATGGAATGAAAAATAAAAGATAACTCGAGAGAGAGAGAGACATAACCGGGATATTTCCCAGACACAGTGTGACAGTAAGTAGAGCTCTGCCCCTCTCTGGCTGCCTCTGTGGCCTCTTTAAACATGTCAGGAGTGGCACACAGTCTTCCAGGCTACGGCCACCAGCACTCTTACTGTTCCAGCCCCATCCAGTCTCCCACCCAACCAATAACGATGTCTTAGACCCCCTCCCCCTCTAACTTCCTTACTATCTTTGCAGCAAAGTTCCTTTCAATCCTTCTATTCTATTTACCTACCCGAGGAGTCCTCTCCATCATCCTTCCCTGGGACCACTGCCCATCCCTCTGCCCCCATCCCTCCCCCTCAAGACCCGTGGCCATCCCCAACATCCCGTTTGGTGGGACCTCCTTCCATCATCCCCACTACTTGTGCTTGGGACTCCTACATCCAGTTGATATCCCCTTCCCCCCCCCTCCCTCCCTTTCCCCTGAGGCCCTTTTCGCACCAGTCTTCAGGACACCTGCCCTACTCAACAGGGTACCTCTGCCTCCCTACCCTACTCACACACGCACACACACCCCGGAGGCATCCGGTGCCTCTGGCCTCTCCCCTACACTCACACACATGAGATGTACCTCTGGGAAAGCCCCTCCAACTTCATGTTCGCGTCCACGAGATCGGATTCTAGACTTCAGAATCTACACGAGACTTTTTAAGTCCTGTGGGAACTCGCCCACATGGACAGCACCTGGAGTTCTTGACCCGACCTGGCTTCTTGCAAGGGTGAAAATGCTCTCTCTACCTCCTGAAGCTTGAGCCATAAACCCAGTCAGTGGACTGTAATCGCCTCCTCGACTCCTGTGCAATAAATAACCTTCTTCCTGGGCCCTGAGCCATGATGCCTCAGGGGGCCTCGTACAGACCGATGATGCCGGAGTGGAGGATGGATCTCTGAACGTTGAGCAAATCCCTGGGATCCTCACTATTTCTTTATTCATCATTTACTGACGATGAATAACGCTGACCTGTTTAGTAAGTGCATTGCGGCACCGTAATGCTTTTTGTTCGACGTATCTCTTCCTACTCGGCAAACTTATCTTTGGTGAGCTGAGCCGATTCCTCCTCCAACTGTGCGCTGGACCTTATAATTCTACCCAAATGGCTTGTCACCACTGAATAATTCGTCGTCACTTGCAACACGTAATGCCTCCTAATCCAATTCACTGTATCATGCCCATGTAACAGGAATCAGCTGTACTAATGTATGGTATCCATTTAGCGCCTTGTACTTCCTAAATCCTCTGCATCATCCTACAATGCTTTCATTGTATATTTGTTTGCAAGTTATGAGTAATTTATTTAGTATTCCAAATGTTATCAGACCGTGTATGCTCTTCTAATATCGCGAGATTTGTATAATGTAACAACATCAAACTGCTCATTAAATCTTTTCCCAAGACTCGGTTGATGAAGTAATTAGATAAGTCTAAGATGCCTCCAGATCCCTCGGACACCGGACACGATCCAATCCCCACTGGGCAAGATACCGTCGAACAAATTCATTACGATCTGTCCATCTAAACGAGACGCCTTGACCCGCTGCTGTCGAGGTTACACAACCGACTAGGGGGAAGACCTTCTCAAACCATCCATCCCACGCTGGCTAAGACGAGAAACACTCATGTACTTGCTGGATACAATCGAGTATTTACCCGCTGGAAACACAGGTATTATAAGACAATACATCCTGGAGGGTGAGGGCCAGGGCCGCCTGAGTCATGGGAACATATCCCTGGTGTGACCGTCACTCGGGAGACCACGCAAACACACACACACCACAACAAAAGACGCTCAAGTACCGCGATTACTGGCGATGACTGAGGAGGGTCTTCCCCAGCCTGTGCACTGGCGCGACCTTTTTGGATCAGGTGGTAAGACGGAGGCGGAACAATGTGGTAGAGCCACTTCTTCTTTTTCTTCTTCTTCTTCTTCTCCTCGTGGTTATTGTACTTTTGTGTCGGGGTTATGCAATTACACCCCACGCTCCGTCTCGGGCGACGCAACAACCCAACGTACTGGGGACTGTGTGAGGAAACCGAGGTTCTCATGAGAAGGTCTTGCGTTGGACAGCCAGGGACGTTATGACATCCTGATGTGTGAGGAGGGACAGCGCCACGCTGCCAGGGTGTGTGAGGTGGAGAGGATCTCTCTCTCTTAATCGCCCAGGGAGCGTGACGAGGTGAGGACCTCGTCCACATCACCACCAGGGTGCGTGACGTCGAGAACCCCCCTCTTCCACGCCATCACCCAATGGCGATAATGGTCCGCGATCAGATACACTGAGCCACTGTGGCCTTCCATTAGCGGTCCCGTCGTGTTAACAATGCACGGTTCCCCCCAGCGGCCATCACTACCTGTACTCGTGTCCCTCGGGCGCCCCGCCGTCGTGAGACATTACTGGCCAGGTATGGAAGCACAAGCTTCGACAACGTACAGCAGCAATCACTCTCTCATTCGACATCAAAGGGGTTCCCACTGCACTCACAAATGGGGAGAAAATATATATATCTACCATCCACTACAGTGTATATCATGCCAATAAAAGTCCATCAACCGTCCACTACATCATATATCACGCAAAGGAAAGTCTATATACCCTTCGCTACAGTATATATCATGCCAATAAAAGTCTATCTACTCTCTCCTACAGTACATATCCAGTATATATCATGCATATAAAAGTTTAACGTTAAAAATGGGATAATTTTTTTCGAAGAATATTCGACAAAACTCAGTCCTGACAGATATGCAGGGCTGGATGCTAGCACGTCACCAACCGAACTTGGGTACGAGGAGGACAAGCTCAAAAGCCCCGGAATCAGGGGTATGGGTGATGTGGAAACGCGATGAAGAAAAAAAAAAGTGAGCGACAAGACGGAGATAACGTCAAAAGACCGAAGATGAAGAGCAAGCTGATGCTGTCGGAGGATAAAGAGGGCTTAACACGACCGACGGAAGAAGGAACAGATGCCCCCGTCACGGGAGAGGGGGGCACAGCAACAGAGGACTCAACACGGGCAGCCGGAGCAGTCTGGAGGGCTTCCTGTACCACCGAGAGACAGAGAGAAGCCTCCTTGAGAGGTCTGGCTGGCTGGAGGAGGGAGAGTTACGAGTGAGAAACAGAGTGGAAGGTAAGGGAGAGAAGGATGGAGGAGGAGGAAGAGGGAGGGAGAGGAACAGATAATACCTCTTAAGACGTAAGATTCGGCAAGATGGATGTGGACGAAAGTCCCTCCTGACGGAGATGGAGAGCCAAGCGGAGCAGCTCGTGTGTGTGTGTGAGTCAATCAGCGGAGGGAATTGGGGCAATAAAACATTATCTGGGGCCGCGCGTGACTCCCATGGCCTTAATGTTGGTGGTGGCTGTGGTAGCTGTGGTGGAGCCTCGGCAACCAGTAATGACCACACACAGTCCACGGTCTCCTCCTCCTGGTCGCTTCCACTCAGCGTTTATCATCTGGCCAGGAGACATCTGGTGGACTGGCGGTCTGCAGGGGGCCGTCACCACACCCGCGGCTGTCCTCTCAAGCTGCATCTAACACCAGGTCGTCCAAACATCCTACCACTTCTAACAGACCAACCCTAGCACTGCCTCGACCCTAACATTTTTAAGCATGCGACCAGTGCACGAGGAGCGTTTTTTAAGGACATGTTAGACTACGCAAACTTTACCCTCACACCTTCCCTGAGGTCCGTCCAAGAATAAACACATATTTCATAAGGAACGCACGGAGCCGCGATGACCTTACTTCACGTGGAGTTATTTACTTTGGCAGGTATATCTCCGGGGAAATTATTCGCTGTGGCAATATGAGACATTAGCTGCCACCACTGCGGGGTTGTAGTACCAGCAGCAGGCTGTTCTGGCCCGCTCCTCTGACCTGTGTCGGTGTCACCCTTGCAAATAAAATCTTCCTCAACTACTACTTCACCCTCAGTGCAGCACTCAGCACTGGTCTTCTTCCATTCGCAACACAAGCGCCCCAGCTTCACCAACAGCCGCAACACAAAGTGTCCCAGCTTCACCATGAACTGCAACACAAGCGTTCCACCCTCACCACGGCGGCAACACAAAGCGTCCCAGCTTCGCCAAAGCCTTCTGCGGTTGGTGCTGCGCTACAGCCACGGCGCAGTGCTCCTGTGTCTCGCTGCGGCTCCCTGACACGCCTGACTTCCTCAGGAGAAGGTGGTCACTCACGCCCCGGCCATCTGCAGCAGCCAGGCCGGCAACACCACCACAACACTGGCCACCTCAACCAAGATCGTACCCCCAACACCCACCCACCTACCCAGGGGAGTCAAGCCCTCACTTCCTGGCCAACTACCACTACCCTTCAAACACAAGCAGCACCCACCAACTGACTTACAGGAACGCAAGCAACACCCACTGACTGACCTAAAGAAACACGAGCAACATCCACTGACTGACTTACAGAAACGAAAGCAACGCCAACGGAATGACTTACAGAAACACAAGCAACACCCACTGACCTACATTAATGCAAACACAGGCAAAACACACTGACACACAGAACACAGGCAACACAGCCCTAATGACAAACAGGAACACAATCATACGTGGAACAAAAACAAACTGAAAAAAAAGAGGAGACGGACTGACGAGAAAAATCAAAACAAAAACATTTTCGGGCGTGTGGCAATTTCATGGAGGACAAACTAATTTGGTGTGGGAAATGGAATTACTCCTGATACGTATATACATATATATACTGACTGAACAAGTTACACCGATGCCAATATTCACGGTTCATGATAGAGACCAGACATTAATGACATTACTTTTGATTCAATGACATTATTTTTGATTCATTACAAAAAAGGAAAAAAATACATACCACCCTCGCCACTGTATATCAAAACAATTCTAATGCAATAAATGAAAAGGGGGAACAATGTTTTCAATACGCGGCAGCTTTCTCTATCGGTTCGTGACTAAAAAACTAAGTCACTCATACAAGGAACTCACTCAGTTCCCGAAGCTCACAAAGGTAACTCGCTTGTCATACCGGGAATTAACTTTATCATGCGACTCAATTATCCTAACAAGCGAACAATGGTGCACGGAGCAGAGGGCAAACGGGTAACAGATGAACTATGGGCCTGTAATGAGGTCACCTGCTGAAGCAATTGGCCTTTTAAATGTCTATTCAATTAACAGTAACTAAAGAAATTAATAATAACTTGCAGAAGTTAACTACAACTTCAAGAAAAAGGCAATTCAGCCACACATAGCCATGTCCTTCAAAGGGACGCAGATTCAGTTAATAGAAAGTATTTAACAATTTGAGGCGTGCAAAAATCACGAGGCGGTGAATGTTGTGGTTATACGTAGCTGGCACAGTAAGTCAAGTGACAGATGCCACCTACAGGTCGCAGTGGCGCACGTGGGTTATGACAACTCCGCTCAAAACTTGAAAAATCCATTGTTGAACTACAGTACGCGGTCTGAACCGCCAATGGCAGCCCTCATTGGGCAGTGCCAGTCTCTGTACACTAATAAATAAATCAACCTATGAATAAATAAGGAACGGTGTATTGAATTTAGGCGATCATTTACCTGATAATACTCAGTTGAGGAATTACAAAACAACAGCGGGGGTTCATACTGTAACTGTGACGAGTTAAATAATCACAAAAGAGCCTGAGATCAAGGCGGGGCTGGATAAGCATATGAGTAAAGTCTGTTTACATAGTACAGGAAGTTTTACAGAGCAAATTTAACGGTGCGTATGAGAGAGAGAGAGAGAGAGAGAGAGAGAGAGAGAGAGAGAGAGAGAGAGAGAGAGAGAGAGAGAGAGAG